>JAVDPK010037328.1:0-23629 GCA_034780415.1 Cichlasoma orientale
GATGAGTGAGTTTGGTGTGGAAGAACTTGACTGGCCTGCACAGAGTCCTGACCTCAACCTGATAGAACACCTTTGGGGTGAAATAGAGCGGAGACTGTGAGCCAGGCCTTCTCATCCAACATCAGTGTCTGACCTCACAAATGTGCTTCTGGTCAAAAAAATTCCTACAAAAACACTCCTGAACCTTGTGGAAAGCCTTCCCAGAACAGTTGAAGCTGTTAAAGCTGCAAAGGGTGGGCCCACATCATATTAAACCCTGTGGATTAAGAATGGGATGTTACTGAAGTTTATATATGTGTGAAGGCAGCTGAGCATATACTTTTGGCGATATAGTGCATGAGGAAAAGTTTGTGTTTTGGGTTTTTCTTCATACTAATATCCATCTTTCCTCTCGCTGTCCTTCACCAGGGTTCGCTGACAGACTACCTGAAGGCCAACGTGGTGTCCTGGAACGAGCTCTGCCACATCGCTCAGTCAGCAGCCCGCGGCCTTGCCTACCTCCACGAAGACATCCCAGGACATAAGGACGGGCACAAGCCCTCCATTGCTCACAGGTGCACTGCCTAAACATGTGGAAAAATCAGCTGTTATCAAGACTCTGGCATCAGTTTGTTTGAACTGAACTTACATTTGCTGTGTCTTGTTTCCTTTCAGGGACATTAAGACTAAGAATGTGCTGTTGAAGAATAACCTGACAGCCTGCATAGCTGACTTTGGCCTCGCACTGAAGTTTGAGGCAGGAAAATCAGCAGGAGACACACATGGACAGGTACAGCTCACAGTTAAAGGCTCAAATATTTACTTCTCATCTACATTTATGTGTGACAGAAAATAAGCAAAGCATGATATGTCCATTAATTATTATTCTTGCCTTGAGACAGTATTAGAAGTCTCCTTTAGGTGGCAGCGTAGGGCAGAAATCTTTGCAGCAGCCGTGGAAAGATTTGTGTTTGAAAGTTGAGTTTTTTTTCCCTTTTGTGGAACTTGAACAAAAACATCACAATAAAGCAGTGAAAACAAATTTAATTGGCAGAGACTTTACGCGTCTGCTTAATTAGCTGCTCTTGTATTTGCCCTCATGCTGACCTTTGACCTCCCGTTTGGAACATGTAGGTGGGAACACGGCGTTACATGGCTCCTGAAGTGCTGGAGGGCGCCATCAACTTCCAGCGCGACTCCTTCCTGCGCATCGACATGTACGCCTTCGGCCTCGTTCTGTGGGAGCTGGCGTCGCGGTGCACAGCTGCCGACGGTGAGACCACCGGCACCGCGGTCACGTTTTTATCCGCGCTGTCTTATTTTTTTTATTCCATCTGAATTTTAATTTTGGACATGTGCGCACGTTTCCAGGCCCAGTAGACGAGTACATGCTCCCCTTTGAGGAGGAGGTGGGTCAGCACCCGTCGCTGGAGGACATGCAGGAAGTGGTGGTGCATAAGAAACTGCGGCCCTGCCTGCGAGACTGCTGGCAGAAACACACGGTGAGAGATGAGGGCAGTGTTTGTTGAGAGTGTCCCGTAGCTGTTTGATTCATTCAGTGTGTTTTAAAATATTTGGTGCCTCATAAAAGATGCCAGAATATGTATGAATATGTAAAATGTCAGAAAGTAATTTTAGTTTTTTGTTAAAGCTACGCTGTGGGTAAGACGTCTTAGGTGAAACCTACGTTGTATCTTAACACCTCTAGAAATGTAACTACACAACAAATCACACAGCCTATCATTTCCTCCTGTGCATGTATGGTTACTGCTTCTTTCTCCAGCACCTAGCAGCGCAGGCACACTGCCTGCACAGGTAATGAGTTAGACACCACTTTAATCTTTAGAAGATTTAGACAATCTTCTTGAGCTGCACTTTGTGACGGTGGGGAGGAAGAACTCCCTTTTAACAGGAAGAGCAGAACCACCCCCAAACCTGCAGGGTGGAGTGAAGGTAAATAGAAAGAGAGACGTGGGAGAGGGAAGGCAAAGTTAATGCAGCAAAAAAAATTTGGCCAAGTTGATCATAGTTGGAGTCAATTTACATTCATTTCCACAGATTGAATTAACACCTTTGGCTCTTTTTCACCTGTCAATACATGAAAAAATGAGCAGAGCGTGGAAATTGAGCTTAGCTTAGTCTCAGAATTTTCCTTGTTGTCAGAAAATCCCTGAAAATAGAGCTTTATTATTTGTGGAGCTTATTCCTTTGACTGTAGAGCCTGAGCCTATAGCAGCATAACTAAGGGATGGTTTAGGATCCATAAGCTTTATCAAAAAGGAAGGTTTCACTTTAACAAATGGAACCGGATGATTTTAATATTTATCTGGGGGAAACATAACCCGAGGATTAGATTTCAGACATTACGACTATAAAAGATAAAGGGGGAGGATTACTGCAGAGCTGCACAGCTGCATATTTTGACTTCCTGGTGTGACCGCCCACTGTGATGCAAAATGAGAGCATTTAGAGCAAAGCTGAATAAATATACGCATCTTTTTACGGTCCTTATTGGGAGACCAAAACCTTCAAAAGAGCTATCTAGATAAAGTATCTATCTGGACTACAGTGCCTTTAAGCCTGTGGCACGAAGAATTCAATAACTACTTGTAGAAAACACGACTTTTTCAGATTCCTGCAGTTAAGACTTCATTTTTGAAAAGTGCATCAAGCCTTTAGAGGAGGAGGGACAGAACTTAGCTTTGCCTGTTAGTTCATTATGACTGTTATCATTGTCTCTTTCTATGGAGAGACTGGCCGCAGGTTTCTGGAGAAGAATATCGGGCTCCCCGCCTTCAGGGGAGGCCTGTCTGTGGATGTGACTTAAGGGGACCTTCTGAATATCTTTTGATATCGGATGCATCTTGAAATGTGACTTCACAAAATTAAGGTTTAAAAAAAAATTATGCATCTAATCTTAAAAGTAGCGAGGGTATCTGTCTCCTGAATCCAAACTGGATTTCTGCTGATGGAAACTCGAGGAACCACAAGTAAGCCTGCAGTCTGAGAACAAAGTGCTCTGCTGGGATGATGCAGTACTGTGAGGTCTTTAATGTATAATGGAGCCTGATGGTTCTCTGAACTTGTCCCTCAGGGTCTGGCCATGCTCTGCGAAACCATCGAGGACTGCTGGGACCACGAGGCCGAGGCGCGCCTGTCCGCCGGCTGCGTGGAGGAGCGCATCGGACAGATGCAGCGCCAGGCGCCCGTCATCGGCCCCGAGGAGATCGTCACTGTCGTCACCATGGTGACAAACGTGGACCTCCCGCCCAAGGAGTCCAGCTTATGATCAGCCAATTAGCCGACTCCGGATGAGCTAGCGGAAACACGGATCAACACGAGGGGATAAATGGCTGACCCTGGTTGGTCGGCTTTGTGGGTTTTTTTTTTTTCTTTGGGTTTTTGTCTCTTTTTTTTTTTTTTTTTTTTCCCCGTTCCTTTAAGTGCGGGCCGCTGCTCGCATTCAGGAAACGCCCCGCGCCCGCCTCACCACATCAGTCGACATCCACCTCATTTTGATATGCGTGCCTGAGGATTTTAACGTTGAACTCTCTGCCATCCTGAGCGGACTCACTCAGGATGTTTTACCAAGCGACTCACATGCTGGGACGACGACACTCAACGGACACTTTGATCATGTATTGTTTTTATATACACGCACACACACACAGACACAAACACACACACAGTTGTAGTTGGGCGGAGAAGATCCTTCTGAGAAATTTCACGAAACTTTCAGTGCATTTTAGTGTTAAAAAAAAAAAACAAGAAAAGAAGAAAAAAAAAAAAAGGACAAGCACCCGGCTCTTGATACATTTGCTGTTTTCTCGTGTGGGGTTTTTTTTTTTTTTTTTTTTGGAGACTATCGTTCTGCCAATAAGCAACGGCTTCTGAATGTTTATAGTGTAATGCTGCTGTACATAGTGTATTATGGACCCAGACAACTTGGTAATCAAGCTTATTTTAAAGGGGGGGGGGGGAAATGGGGAGGGGGGTCCATTTTCAAGCATTACGACGATAAAAACCATAAACCTCCTTCAACCAGGTATACCTCAGTTCAGATGGACACAGTTTAAAAATTAGTCCCTCTCTCCCTGTTCACAGTCATCGCTCGCACTTCCTCCACGACCTTCGGCTCCTCGTCACATCCAAACAGCTCGCTGGCGGCGGTCAGCGAAGCCTCGACACACACACACGGCCATACACACCGTTAAAAAAAACAAACAAAAAAAAAACGCTCCCCACAACTTTCTCCCTTCTTCCTCCCCGTTTCTCTCAGTGTCGACTTCGATCTTCTCCTGTTGCCAGTTTTGTTTTGTTTCTCCTCCTTTCAGATGTTCATGAGAGCGGGATAAAATCACGACCCCCCCCCACCCCGTGATGATGAAGTTGTCCTTTAAAGTGATTTTTTTTTTTTTTTTTTTTTTATTGTTTTCTGTTTTGGTTTGCCGTGTCAGCCGTCAGCAGAGTAAATACCTGTCGCTGACGAGCTTAATTTGAATCATGAGATCTCTCTGGATTAGCGCTGGGTACCAGCTAATGACACCTTTTTGATATTTAACCCAAGATATCAAACTCTCGCGTCGTATTCTTGTTCTTTTGTAAAATAAATTGTGTTGTTTGATTCTGTTTAGAACAATCAGATTAACAAGATAAAAAAAGAAGAGGTCACCTGGCATGATTATTTTAGGAGGTAACAGATTTGAAGTGCAGTTTCCACAGGTACCCAGCCCTACTTTGGAACTGTGCCTGTATTTAGCTGAGCCAGCTTGCTTTTGATTTGATTGCACACATCATTTTTTTTTTCGGATTAAGAGTTTCTGCTCTCTTTGGATACACCTCAGGAATCTTTGCTACTCACCACCACGCCCTCACATCCTCGTCCTCACCTGTCTCGAACTGGAGTACCTCCTCTCTCGCTGAATCTTGCGCCTCCTCTGTCTCGCCTCGTCTCCACTTGTGAGGGTTTGGCCGTGCGGTAATAGTCACAACTTCACAAGATAATTAAGTTCAGTCTCTTTAGTCAGGCTGAAGAAACGGTCTAAGATTGGGTTGGTTGATAAGTAAATGTGGACCTGTACTCCTCATTTATCTACTAAAGTAGCTTAGCATGATTCACAGTTCAAAATAATCCTTATTTATCTCATACTGGACCTTGCTGAGGCCTCTGATTTCATCCTCTGTCTGAAATAAGCTACTTTAGTTGCTCAGCCTTTGTTCTGATTGGCTGTCCCTCACAAACTGGAGACCATACACCTCATATATATGACCGTATGAGGAATATCCCCTTTTTCTGACATCATAAAGATCCAAGAGTAGGAAAAAAAAAGAGTGAAGCCTGAGCTTTGGACTCACTGACCTCTTTATTTGAATGGACAAAACCAAAATTTTACAAAGATGTAAATGGACGAATCCAGCGACCCAGGGCGCCTAAAACCAATCAGATGTAGGTGGTCTTGCCCATGTGATCAGGATGCACAACCAGTACAATGTAGGTTGCGTTGGAGCAGAGCTAACAACACATGGCTGGCTTACCTAGTGCGGGCTCTGGAATAGTTTATGCAAAAAAAAAAAAAAAAAAGAGTGTGAGAGACTAGAGATTTCCACACTGGTGATTTGTTCTACAGTATTTAACACCGACCATTCGATAATAGGTCTCCAAGGCACTATGTTTGCTAGTCATACTAATGAGAATCTGAACAAAAAGAAAGGAGGCTCCCAGTTACCCAGCCTGCCTCAAGGATGCAGACCGCTGAATTAGCAAAGCAGAAATTGGACTTCTGGGATTATTTCCTTAAGGCCTCAGTTCACAGCCCTAGAGGCCAGCCTGTTACCCTGTGGCAACCAAAAACCTTTTCGATTGCTAGTAGATTGCACGGAAGACACTGATTGTCCATTAATACCAACATATTTCCAAAGGTGCAACTTTTTGACGCCACATTTCACAGTTTCATTACAGCTTAGTGAGTAGTTGGCAAGTGTTTGCAAACAGCTGCAGGTGACCGTGGCAGTCTGCTAGTAATCGCAATCAACCCTCCAGAAGGGGAATACTCATTTTTTCCTAGCGAACGGTGATTACCAGGCAGTAACTGGGGCCTAAGGTTCTTGAGTAACTCTCAGCATATCTGTCATTCCCCCAGGTTAACATTTAACCTGATAGATGGCAAACCAGTTAGGCTGCTCAACTTGACCGTTGACTGAACAGCCGCACGGTTAAACCGCAGTTAAATGAGTGGAGACGAGGGATCTCTTCTTTCTCTCTTTCATCCTGGTGCCATTTCTACGTGTCCATATTAGTTACTCTTGTAGATGTCAGGCAAAACGGATGTATCTGTCGTTGTTGCGAAGGCGACAAAATGACGTTTTTGAGTCTTTATTTCCTCTGAGGGACATTGAACACTGGTGCCGGCAGACCTGCAGTCTCTCCTCAAGCTTTGGGACGGTTTCACAGGACACAGTTTAAAATCAAGCGCTGGGTGCAGTTAGAAAATACGAGAAAAACATGAAGAAACTTCTTTATACCAAACCATTTCACATTCAAGACAGTTTCGGTTTCTTTACAGCACTATACTGCGATGCTTTGGAGAGTAAGAGCAAGTAAGTATATAATTAAAACACTAAGAATTTAAATTGATTAATGATCAGTTCAGCAAAACCTTACATTTTGCACATTAAAAAGTCTGTAATGAAGCTAAATGTGTTGAAGCACGTAATGTATGTGCCAACTTTTGTAACCATCAGGGCCAAGCTGTTAAGCTATCTCGCCTAGCTCTAGAGGAGCTAAAAAAGTATCTTCAGAGTTAACTGTGGAAGTTCTTCGAGTAAATTTGAATGGTTAAGATTTAGCAGGACAACAAGTTTAAGATTATTTCTGCACGCCATACTGCAACAACACCGCAAACCTGAAGGAAGTTGAAGCCATCGTCTTATTTACTTATTGTAGCAAGAGTACAATATTTGCATCAGTGTCGCTTCCTTATGCTGCTCGGCTGCTGTTCAGAAGCAGCCGTTGTCCGAGGTCCTAGCAAAGCTTGAACAGTCAGGGACGATCATTACTGCAAACCCCAGCAGCCCTTCAGTAAGTACTACCTCACCTGCAGGGATTTCTTTGGGGTAGAAACTATGGCAAATAAACCAAAATCATAACCAGGTTGCTAAAAAGAAGTTCAAAATGTTCTTCAGTTAGGGGAAAGGTTCCAGTTTAGGGGTAAACTTAATTTGTTCCCTGAAGGTTCGACAGACAAAAGCAGAATAAGGCTACAAAGAAGTTTCCTCATTTCCACTGCAGTGCATTTTCCCGTCATGTGGCGGGAGACTGAACCGCAGAACGAAAAGGATCCTCGACTGACACAAAAGGGAGAAACACCAGTATTATTCTCTTTAGTCCCTGTGTTTGTGTCCTCAAATGCAAAACCTACTCACCAGTGTTCCAGCCGCCAAGTGGATTTCCAAAAGCTGCCTCCAAACCGGTTGGTTACCTGCCAAAGTGGTTGACAAATCTGATCAGCCACGAGCAAAGAAACTGGCTGTTGTTTGGTTGGCAGTCACATCCCAAGTACTGTAGGTGAAAGACTTCCGGCTTGAGTTTAAACTGCCCTCGGGGAAACCGACCCAAACCGACAAATACCATTCAGGGATTCAGTACTATGCTTTTCTAAGTTCTAGCGAGTTATATGCAACCAGTGCCGCAACCTACCCTACACTTCTGTAGGCTCAGCTGCAGGAGTGACTTTCAATATACACACACACACGAATAACTTGTAGCATTTTTTTTTTTTTTAATCCGTGACCTTGCATATTGATATGTTGTATTTATTTTTTAATTTACTGGCCTGAGGTTTTGGGGATCAGAGCTCGAGTGCAACTTGGAATAAAGTTCTGGCACGAGCTTTGGTTTTTGTTGGGGTTTCAGGGTTTGGGGAGGGTGTTTTGGGGTGGGTGTTCAGTTGTAATTCAGGAACTACTTTCTTTAATTCAAAAAGAAAAAGATATAAACTGTACTCATGCTTCTTTCTATTCAGTCTATGGACAAATGACCGAGAATGAATGTTCTTCAGACTCCTGGATTCCAGTATTGTGTGTACTTCGATGGATTGAGCCCGGCCCTGTGTAACTTTAGAGGGCTTTGCGTTTGGCTGGTTTCGTGTGATTGTGCCCTGTCCCGTAGAAACTTGTAAAGCCCAGCACACTTGGACATCCTTTCATACACCTCTCAGTTGTACCGGCTCTGTGGTCCATTAGAACCATAACAGCAGACGAGGAAAGAACCGTCCTCGGGAAGGACTGAACCGTAAGACTTCCCATTGCTTTAGCATCTTCACCTGATCAAACATCTGATTAAAGCGACTGGAGACAGTCTCCCCTCGGGTCTACACTATCTGTGTTACTCCACCAAGGGAGGATTCACATTTAGCGGCATGACACATTGGCGAAATGATTTTGGGATCTGTTGCTTCACTGTTTGTTCTGAAGAGTTGAAGAAACTTTAACAAAAGAGCTTCTAAATACTCAAGAGCTCTCTGAACATCTGGTTTCATAGGGGGCACTTCTAAGATGGTCCAGAACAAACTGTAGCCCAAAAATGTCAATTTAATGGGGTAAAATATTTCTATTTTTAAATTTTCTAGCAGCAGTTTCGTGATAGCATCGCCTTACACCGCCAGAACCGTCTGCTTCTGCTACACACGGAAATTCCTTTGGCAAAATTGGCTTTACTCTAAGAAAAAATACCAAGCTAAAAACATTTTTTACTTTTTGTCTAGAAGGTGTTAAAAAAAAAGTTGATTGATGATGTGTCATGAGTGCCCCCCTCCCCCAAAGTTTCTGTTCAATGGGACTAACAGGAAGTGGAATGGGCTCTGCTAGAACCCCTCAGGTTCAACTTTGGAAGCACCAGCCAATCAAATCACTGAAAACGATTGTGAGTGATTGGTTGTTGTCACTATCATGAAGACTCCATCAAAAAAAAAGTGCTCATGAGGATCCTCCCTTTTTGGTAAATGTCCACACAAGGGGAGGGACATTAAATGATTGATAGGTGTTTGCAGCCTGTTAGAGGGTCCATTGTACTCATCGTTCTTGCCCTTGACACACACTAAATGTGGTGTTGCATCCGCTGGCCACGCTTTTGTAGTGTTTTAGCCAATTGTGTTCTTTTTTTTTTAACCACCATTTCAATTGGTGCAGGAGCTCAAAGATTCCCCGATTAGACATCTTCCCATTTCGACGACTTCTCCTCTTCCACCAGCGCTAATGTGGAGGTTTTGTCTGAGTGGCGACGCCTGTCATTGTGTTTGGTATGCGACACTGTCAGTGCAGCAATCATAATGGGCCCTAAAGAGTCCAGATACTGAGCTGCCGCTCGCGTGACCCGCCTGCTCCCAGATTTCAAATCAAAACCAGTACGGGGGTCACATGCGAACGTTGTCTTATTGTGTGAAAAGAGTCCAGTCGCATTGGCCACCCCTGATTTGTATAAAGTATCCTAAACTTCAGCTTCATCCTAATGAGGAGCAGGTGACTCTGGACGTTACTGCTGGCTCTCATTTGAAGGTGTATGGATGGGTCTTCTGCGTGTTGAGGCTTTACGTGTTTCTGCCACGACTTCCTCCAGCCCAGCACCTCACATTGCTGTGCATATAAACAGTGAAACATTTGTGTCTTGTTGCCCCCACTATTTTAAGCAGTCTAGGATCTGTACAGACATAAATACCTGTATCAACTATATACTCTGAGCTGAATCTTTATAAGTGCGTGTTGAACTTCAGTGTTTCCTCTACATTCATTTATACTTTTCTTGTGTTTTGACTCGGCACCCAGGCCTGTAAAAGTTTCACTAAGTTGAGATTTGTGTGGGCTAATAGCTGGAGGCTCATTGGAGTATTTTGTGAGGCAGAAAGAAAACGAATCGTGATGGTTCTGCCAAGGGCGTTCCTCAGGGAGCCTATTTGGATCCCCTAATGGTTGCATTTTAAAAAGCTCTCCAAGCTCTTTAGGAGCTGTTGCAGTATTCCCGTACATGCTACTACAATCATCCACTACAGGTTATTTCATTCCAGCTTCCCAGTCTCCTCCTTTTTCCCGCTGTTGGTAAGAGTTTTAGAGGAAACATTGAACTCCAGTGACCCCCGCCGCTAAGACTGTCTTGGAAGTAAGATGAGTCTGGTTGCCAGGCCTGAAATTTCTACAAAAAAAAGAAAAAACATACAAAAACACTACTTTGACCCCACATTTCTCAAGGCTTTTGAGTTGCAGTGCTGATTCGGGGTCTGCCAATGCTGTCTCCGATGGTAATGATGCTCACAGGGTTTTTAAGGCTGGAAGAAACTGATTAGTCTGATCATGAAATTTCAGCGGGTTGTGTTTTTTTGTTGGGTTTTTTGTTTTTGTTTTTTTTTTTTAACCTTTCTTCAGTGATGAAAATATCTTGTTTCTTTGCTCCTCATACATGTGACTGTACATTTTATGTTACTGAGAAAAAAAAATGTGAAAAACATAAAGAAACTAAGGTCTGCAATTTCAAACTGGAAAGTGAAGTGCATCAAAAAAAAAGCACCCCGCTGGGGTTTTCCTGAGCAGGAGTGAGTCTTTACCAGCTCCAGGGGTCGTCACCCTGACCTTTGGCCATTGTCCTCTCACAGATGAGAGGAAAGAAAAATGCCCTGAAAATGTGTTACAGCAGAGGAAGAACCTTCACGAACCCTGGGTACATTATGACAGAGGAGGCAGGACTGATCCCTGATCAGCACGACAACTCTAGGCTAACATTAGCCGGCCGTGGTTTTTATCAGCTGAAGTGATCCACGTGATGTAAATAAATGTGTTTTTAGATTGTGAGTGTGGTTTTTTTCATTTCTTTTCCCTCACTCAATCAGTCTGCAGTCAGAGGAAGTCCATGAAATCGTTTTGCTTTCAGGTTCATACAAATATCACCAAATGATGCGTCTTAAAGGTTTGGCATTAACACATATATTGGTTTTTATTCAAGTTTACCAGCTTCTTCTCAGCATTAATGCCAGATAGTCCTATTCAATAGTCATCTTTTGATTTCAGTAGGGATCTCTTTTTGAGCCACATGCAAATGTGGAGCTTTGTCTCAATAGGTCGTCACCTGGGCACCCCACCTTTACTCCACTTGAGCCTGGAAAGGCTCAAGTGGAGTGAAGTTTGCGTGGCTTCTTTTGGGATGGGCTCATTAATCTTCACTGATGATGTCACACATGATGGCAGCAGTACAATGAACTCAGAAGTCTACAGAAACATTTTGTCAATTTAAAGAAAGATGCAACCAAACTGACTGAGAGATCCTTCATCATGCAGCAGGACAATGACCCCAAACTACAAAGGAGTTCATCAGGGGCAGGAAGTGGAAGGTTTTAGGCTGACCTAGTTAATCTCAGCATTTTATCTGCTAAAGAGGAGACTGACGGGATTAAAGCTGAGATGTTGATCTTTTGTCTCATATTGATTTTTTGATGTCAAACCCAAATGTTTTTAGTCTACAGCAAAAATAAAGGGATTGACCTCACTGCTCCAATACCTTTGGAGGGGACTTTGTAACCACCTGTGTTCCTTTAACCATGATGGTCATCAGGTGAAGGAGAAGCTTGGTGCTCAGAGAATCCTTAATAATGTAACGGTGGATCTTGGCTGTCATCAGAACTACAGTTTCCCATCAGAAGACGGGTACACTGTGGTCATGAAGGGATGGACATGGACAGCAACAATACTCAGGTAGGTTGTGGTGTTTAAATGATGCTCAGGTGGTACTAAGGGGCCCAAAGTGTGCCAAGAAAATATCCCCCACACCATTACACCAGATTCTGGCCCTACCATCTGAAGGCCGCAGCAGAAACTCAGACTCATCAGACCAGGCAGCGTTTTTCCCGTCTTCTGTTGTCCAGTTTTGATGAGCTTGTGTGAATTGTAGCCTTAATTTCCTGCTCTGAGCTGACAGGAGAGCCACCCAGTGTGCCACATTCAGAGTCACTTACATCACCTTTCTTCCCCATTCGGATCCTCAGTTTGAACCTCAGCAGGTCGTCTTGGCCACGTCAACATGCCTGAATGCACCGAGTTGCTGCCATGTGATTGGCTGATTAGAGATTTGTGTTAACGAGCAGTTGGACAGGTGTACCTAATAAAGTGGCCACGAGTGTAGCTCATTATCCGTTGTCTCCTTTCCTTTCACAAAGGCTGCTAAAGCAGGTAATAAAGGAAGCACTGAAGCTCCTTCTCCAGAGAATTAGACCAGCTCTTCTTAAAGCTGCCACGCAGATACTTCCAGGTGACGTCCCTCAGGAGCCTTCCCCAGAAACACTAGCAGACTGCAGCCTTATTGAAACACTCAGTGCTGCATGTTGTCTAACCAGAGGTGGTTAATTTAACAGTGGGAGGCAATTTCAAATAAGCGGAAAATCGAACTGTGTTTATATAGCTGGAAATAAAGAGGATTTAAGCCATTTTTACCTTTAAAACTTTATTTTAATGAGCAGCAAGAAGGACTTTGAAGACTCAAGTGAGAACACCAAGTATCTACCAGGAGGACGTCCTGTGATTAAATAATGAATGCTTTGTACTGACACTAATGTGAATCTAGTGTTGCAGAAACTATAAGCAGAACGTCACCGACGTTCACTCGACTCACGATCCGTCAGATTTCACAGCTTACTGCCCAGAAAGCGACAGTATGACCCATCAGGTGATCGCTGTGCGCCAAGTCTGTTTAAATTCTGCCGTCGAAGGAGCAGCGATTCTTGTGAGCTGTGGAGGGACAGACGGCTCAACACGGCCTGACCTCACTGGTTAACAGACGAGTGGTATAATAGGCATAAAAATTAATTTTTTCCCCCAAGAATTCAAAACTGCAACTTTCACCCAGGTTCATGTCAACTGCACGAATCCACCACTAGATGGCAGCATTCAGCAGCCTGATACACGTGACCTAAAAATGATCTGAAGCCTCAGAGGGTCCACGGCTTGTTTGATTTTTCTAACCTACAGGAAGGCAAATCATTTGTGTTCTAAATGGCAACACTTAAAGCTGAATTTCAGTATGATGGAAGTCTTTCCTCTCCAAGAGGAAGCCCGTGTGATGTAGGTCACAAAAACACTCTCTGAATCTTCAAAATAAACCTCTTTAATGACTGGGAGGGGGGGGGGGTGATAGAGTCTAAAATCTGATCCCTCATTTCCTTTTATTTCCTGATTATTTACAGCGAATATCCAGAAGAAACGTCACATGTCGTCATATTGCTCCAACCTCCAGCTCTTCAGTCCGGGTCAAAACCAAACCAAACCCTCTAAATGTTCCAAAGTTCTACCCAAATGCCGACATGGCCCACTGCTTGACGTCAGTGGGGCACTGTGGGTACTTCTGCAGGGCCTCCATGATCTGACTGTGGTCCAGCGTGAGCCTCACGAGCTGGTACTCCCGCTGGGATTTGGCCGAGGGGCCGTCGACCGGCCGGATCAGCTCCAGCTGCTGCAGGTGCTCGAACGCCTAAAGACGAGAAGAGGCAAAGAATGTAGGGTAGGAAAGACCCCGGGGGGAAAGAGCTGCGAGGAGTTTCTACCAACCTTCATGATGACGGGCTGCTCAAAGTTGTAGATGGAGCTGGACTTCCTCTGCAGGAATTTCTTAAACTCTGGAAATAATCACGCAGAGTGAGGAAAGAGCCGAGACAGCTTCATGAACTTACACATTTAATGCCTGCTCGTACCATTATGAACCATCTGGAGGTTGAACGGCTCGCCTTCGTAGATGTCATTGAGGTGTTTCATGGCGATGACCAGGCACAGCTCCAAGATGGACAGACCTAAAGACACACAACTCACTCAGACTCTTCGGATCGTGGCTAAAAGACATTCCCCTCGTCCTTTTCGGGATTCGTACCCACCGTGGAGCATGTTAGCCGTGGCGTCGGCGAAACACATCCGGCTGGCCTCGAGCAGGTCGGCCGGTTTGATGGCAGGTTTGGCGACAGAGACGCGACTCAGACACAACATCTACGAAGACATTTGCACAAAAACGTGACGAAAGAAAAGAAAAGGCTCAGTGTTTCAAACCAAATGGCAGAGATGTTCTTCTCACCAGCAGCACGTGCAGAGAGCGGATGTTTTTGCTGGAGTTGAAGTGTCTCTGCAGGACTTCCTCCACGGATTTGTCCTCACACAGAGTCTGAAGAACAAAAAACAACCAAAAAAAGCTCATACAGGGAAAATGACCTTCCACTTCCTCCTATGACCTCATTAAAACACTTAGCTGCAAATGCTGTGAATAAAACAGGAGGTTTATTTTGTAAATGTGTCAGTTTAATTTTAAGTTGAAGCCTAATGTGACCGCCTGAAGGCGCTTCACAGCCGCGTCACCTTCACGCCGGCGTTCCACTCCTGAGCGAACTTGCTGTCGGGAAAGCTGTCCGGCAGGCTGAGCTGTGTCCGAACCCGCTCCAGGTACTGGGCGAAGTTGAGGCCGCTCAGCAGGTGGATCTGACGGTGGGAAAACCGCGACTTCACCCGCTTCTCCAGCAGCTCCAGAACATCCTGGAACCGCCACGCGTGTTAAAAACAGCCATCATTTTCTAGCGAAGATTTCTGAGTAAAATACTGAGACCCACCAGTCTGCAGGTGACGCCGACCACAGCGATGGGAGCCTGGGCCGACTGGGAGACGTCGAACAGGTTGTAGAGCAGAGTCTGGTTCTTGTGGTGGGCAAACAGGTCGAACTCATCCAGGACGAACAACACGGGGCAACTGGTGCTGCGGTCGCCTTGAAGGGATCAAAAAAACCCATCAAACGTGCCGTTGTGGCCTTCAAAGCAGCTGAAATCAGTTTGAAATCCTCACCTTTTTTTAACGCCTCCAGAAGGAAAGCCAGATTTTCAGCGAAGCTTCCCTGAAAAGAGGCAGAAAGAGATTTTTGGAGGAGTTTTTACAGCTGAAAATGTCAACAAAATTCTCTGAATACTCACAAACACTTTGTCGCCAACAACATTCTCCAGGTGGAGCTGCCGGGTTATTTCTTTCAGCGCGATTCTGTCATCGGTCTGCAGGAGACCTACAGCAAACACACAAATCCATCCCATTCAGGTTTGTCCCAATCGTGTGGGTCCTTAAATTGTGAGGAGTTCAAATGAGGTTTGGTACCATTGAGGTGAACCTGAAGAAGGTTTTTCTGCACCTCCTCCTCCTCCTGCAGGTCTCTCAGCACACACTGGAGCAGCTTCGGGCACAAAACCACAAACGCAGACACAGTCAGACACCGCAAACTTCACGGGATTCACAACAAGTCCACACAAAAGCATTTTTTTTAACCCATAAACCCATTTTAGCAGCTCACCGTGGTTTTCCCGCCTCCTCTGGGACCCACGATTAACACAGAGTTACTCTCCCCGTGGACCGCCGTCCGCCTCAGCAGCTCCAGGAGGTGTCTGCAAACACACTGGCTTTAACTTCAACACCCACAATGCTCTGTGAATACACCCCCCCCCCCCCCATTTCCCGCTTCTAAATGAGTTGAATTCTCTCACTGGGGAAGCTCGTGTTGTGGCCAAGTCGGTTGGGAAACTGGGACAGAGCTGTCACCCAGGTGCGACTGAACTGGGTCACTGAAACTCACACCGAGCTCCAGGTCTGCTCTTAATTATAGATGACAGTTCTACTACAGGCTTTGCAAACCGTCCGAGACCTCTAGAAACTTAAGCGGAAGCAAAACAACAACCACAAAAAAAGGCCTCTAGGCCAGATTACCACTACGTCCTCCTCTCTAGTATAAATAATAAGGTTATAATGGCCTCAAACTGGTTCAAAATGATTGATTTTAATATTTTACGGATCACTTTTAAAGTTACTTTTTGCAATTACCCTAACTGTTTCACCACAAGGGGGCAGTGTTTCACCAGACAGCGTGTTAAAACGTTTTCCAATATTTTCTTTAGCCCTGTGTCCAGACTTTTTCCAGGCCTGCACTGTAAACAACAATGCTCCCCCCCCCCAAAGGAGTTGTCCAAATAAATAATGTTCATATTGACTCACTGCGTCATCTAGTGGTGCAAACTGGTATTACATGAAGGTACTCCCCTCGTGGGCACTGTGCTAGCTTAAAGGAGATGGTTCTTCAGATTTTGTTGACAGCTTTGGTGAATTTTGAAAGGTTTTGAACTATTTTTAAATGCATTAATTTGAAATAAGCACCTTTAAAGCACATCGAGGCCTAGCTGCACGCTAAAAAGCAGAAATGTTGACCCCATACGAGCAGTTAAAAGCCTCAGATCTTTGGGTGGGTCGTCCTGCACGTTCCAAGGTCGGGGCTTAAAACTAAAGCATGTTTTATAGAACTGCGTTGAATCCTTGCATCCAGTATTTGACTTTATTATTGCGCACCAGGTTATCCTGGTTCTCCCATCACGAGTGAAACTGAGCTGACTGTGTTGGACTTGGAGCTGATAAATTTTGACGAATGGCGTTAAAAACTAGTCGGTTCAGTTTAGGCGACTTAAAACAAATCGAATAGGTTTAGGTGCTAAAAACAAGTTGGTTTAGTTCAGGAAAATGTTGTGGTTTGGGTTCCAACGCTGCCCGTCACAACAATAACTCTGATGACAAATGATGACTTAGGAGTGACCGATTACCCTCACCTACACTGCAACAAAGTCACGACACACGCCAAAGGACGCCGTGTAAAAGAGCAGCTTTGGCAGAGCCAAAGATGCCCCGTGGATGAGACCGGGCCGGTCCAGCTGAAGCTATAAGACAGGAAGCTTTGTTGGTAGTTTCTCCAGACAGTTTCTTCTCTTTCAGTGATTTTGTATTGTTTCAATAACAATAATAAAGTCTGGCTGACATAACAGCGCGCCTCATCACTGCTTTGTTTCTTGTCTCAATGTTCGGCTTTCTGTTTAAATGTAATTTCCTGCTTTTGTCTCTGTGCTCTTTGTTTTTGTTAAATGTGTTGAAGAACAAGCTGGAGTTTTTATAAAGTCTCCTCTGTGCACCAGCCCTGATGGTATGAACCTACTTGTACTGAGCTTCCACTCCCTCCAGCCTGTCAGGGAGCCGCCTCTCACAAAACCGCTCCCGTAAAATCTGCTGAACCTGCACGGAAACATAGTGTACATAATATAAACAAACTGCAGATTATTAGGTATGTGCCGGAGTATGACAGGGAGAGACTCACTGGCTGTTCATACACACCTGTGTGATGCATTCCCCTATGGGCAGATGAGCATCTTTGGCCTTCCTCTTACTCATGATGATGTGGCTGTGAACTGCAAAACATTTTAAAAAAAAAAATGGAAAAGCAGGACAACTTTTATACACAGTTTTTTTTCCATTTTTCAACTGGATAATAATGATATAATTGTGTACTTCACATAATGTAGATGGTAAATCCTCAGAAATACACCATTGTGTCAATTAAACGCACTAACATCTCGAATAAGACAGTTTTAGCCCCAGTAAGTACCTCCCTTTTGACTTTACGCCAAACTCCAGGCTAATAATCACCAAAACAAAATAACATCGCTTCAGGACACATTTACATTTGTGAGGTAACCAATGTTAAAGGCGATTACAGGCAAAAACAAAACAACTTTCGGTTCGGCATACAGCTAAAGCAGCAATAACCGTCCATTTAATATGACGGCTCACCTATTTGATCAGAACCTTTACATTACAATAAGTTTTGTATATAGACATTTTATGTATGCCGAATTAGAAAATGACTCTTAAGTGTGAGAATCCGTCTCCGGTTGCGTTCAGCACTCAGTTACCATCCGCCGACAAGGCAGAAGATCACTAAATTGTCATTTTTACAAAGGGAGTTTGGTGCTACACGCTCGAAACACAATTCAGAGCTTCACTCACAGATCTGCTCGCTAAAAGCGCGCCGAAGAAGCACAAATATTTCACATTTCTATCTTTCGTTACTTCTACCGCTTTATAAATACAGATGTCAGTTATTCGAGCTTCTTATAAGACACATCAGAAGAGACACGTACCAGGAGAAACTGTGAAGGAGGCTCAATCTTCGCGGGAATACTGCTCTGCCAGTGATGACGACTTCCGGTTTTGACTAAACCTGCCCTCTGATTGGCTGCGGCTCAGAAGCGCGCAGAATAGAAACGCTGCGTTTTGCAAAAAAAAAATATATATATATATAAAATTATTTTTTTTTAATTTATAGTCATACAGTACTGTGCAAAAGTCTTGAGCCAACCCACTTTTTTTTTTTTTAATATTTTGCTTCCAATGGTCTCAGTGGAAGGGTGGCTGTCAAGAAGCCATTCTTAAGGAAGGGAAACAGGGAGAAAAGGCTGAGTTATGCCACATTACACAAGAACTGGACTGAAAATCAGTGGCAACAGGTCTGATGGAGGGATGGATCCATATTTGACATTTTTAGTTCAAATCATCATCAGTATGTACAGAGGAGGTCAGGAGAGAGGTACAACTGTAAGTGTCTACAGCCATCTGTAAAACACGGTGGAGGCTCTGGCTGCATTTCAACTAATGGTGTTGGAGATTATGTCAAAGTTGAAGGAATTATGAATGCAGAAAAGTACCAACAGGTTTTGATCTACCATGAAATACCATCTGGAAAGCATATGATTGGCAGCAGCTTCATTTTTCAGCATCACAATAATACCAAGCACACTGCCAATGCAGTAAAATCATACCTGGATAGAAAAACACACAGTGGAACACGATCAGTCATGGATTGGCCTCCCCAGAGCCCGGACCTCAACATTATTTAAGCAGTGTGGGATCATCCTGCCAGAGAACAGAACAAAAGGCAGAAACATCCAAATAAGAGCTTTAAAAGTAATAACTGCTGTTTTAATACTCAAGCCACCCTCAGGAAATTAATGTTACTGCATATTTTTTAATAACACCTGTTTCTGGTGCTTCTAAACTTTTTATTCTAATTCAGTCTGAATATATTCTTTATTTTTCTGACAGCAAACAAATCTCTCCAGTGAACTGCATGTGAATCGAAAAATTATGAATGCTGAAAAAATACCGAACAATTTAACATTTTAGACTTTTGTTTTCCAGTATTTGTTCACTAAGATTGAAGTTTTTAAAAAAAATTATTTTACATTTTATTTTATTAGATTTAGCATTGTTTGGCTATGAACTTAAAACAATATGATGCTTCTATAAGGTGTTGTAGGTGCAGAAATTAAACAAAAAACAACAATAAAAAAACAAAAGAAGGGGGGTAATTTTAGACCATTATTACAGTACCTGGTTGCTTGGTAACGTGATGATGCTATAACTTGTGGGTATAATGTAGGCATTATTTTTATGAAAATTTTTATGAAATAAAAATAATAGGAAGCTTTCATAGATGTTACAGCTGCCGGAATGCTAAAAGATAGGTCATTTTAGACAGTTGCTAGGTGATTGCTAGGCAACACGACGGCATCATCATATCTGACATAGATGAGAACCTTCAGGGGCCAAAGATTTTGGTTGCTCAGCTCGTTGCCGTGCAGGAGGAGTTGGCGGGTAAAGAAATGAACACACACACAGATTTTGTGCGCTATAGTAAAATATACAAAATCGAGTCTGACCTCAATGAGAAAGACTGTAATTATATGTAATTACAGATATATATTTTTTAATCTGTGAAGCTATAAGAGCCACCTCTGCTCTGGTTTGATAAAATTAGGAGGGATGGCTCATGTGAATGGCTAAAGGGCTGCCTGCATAACAACGTCTTTTACTCGCTGAAGCTCTGGAGACACTTAAACGCTTCCTGTGGCTTCTTGGTTGACTGATGAAAAAAAAAAAAGAAAAAGGAAAAAAAAAAAAAGGCACAGCAAACCGCCAGATATCTCACAAATCGTCTCCCGCTCTCCGCTCACATTTAGCCTGTCACATTATTCTAAAATACGGCCCACCGCTCGCACATTCAGCCCTCTGTGTTTGCCCTTAAAAATACATGAAGCGCTCCTTCTTACAGCAGCCCGACGCTGAATTCATTTAACGTCTCCTCGGCTTTGACCTTCACACAAAATTCAGGCGTTTGCACCCTGAGCTGCGTCTCCTCCTCAGTTCAGACGGCTGAGCTCGTGTTTTCTTCGGCTTTTATGACCTTTATTTATCTCAGGAAATGATTTTGCTGAGTGTCTGTTTTTGCTCCAGTGCCACTTTGTGTTGTATTTTTAGGTTTTCATGCGCACGGCCGGACAAAACTCACCGTAAGGACTGTTATCCCGTTCACATATTTAAATAGTTTAAAACACTTTAATGTAATTAATTATTATCGTTACAATTTTTGCAGCTCACAGTGTTAAACTCTTATTGCATTACACCTCATTATTATAACTAATTAGCCATAACGCAATACCTCTGAGCTATTGGCAGAACAACTCTTCCTGGTAATGGGATTGTTTGTTAATGAGGTGGTGACTTTGTTTTTTAACCCTGACAGTCGATAAATACTTACTGTGAATACTCAGCCTCTGGTTTCTGACCATCCTAGTGCATTATTTTTAAAGTAAGACAGAAGTTAGGACCTCTCTAAACGGTCTTTATGTTGGCTTACCTTCTGCAACATGCCCCCCACCCCCACCCTCCACTGTATTCATTTCTATTGTTTCAACGTGACACTGTGCTTCTGTGATCCTGGTCACATGTACTGAGTCACATCCATGTACACGAAATCAACTCCTTTTGCCTTCAGAGCTGCTTTAATTCTTCGTGGCGCAGATTCAACGAGGTGCTGCAAACATTCCTCAGAGATTTTGGTCCATGTTGACATGACAGCATCACAGAGCAGCTGCAGATTTGTCAGCAGCACATCCGCGATGAGAATCTCTCGTTCTACCAAAGGTGCTCTGAGATCTGGTGACTGTGGAGGCCATTAGAGTGCAGAGAACTCATTCCACAAACCAGTTTGAGACGATTTGAGCTTTGTGACATGGTGTGTTATCCCGCTGGAAGCGGCCATCAGAAGATGGACACACTGTGGTCATAATGGGAGTGGACATGGTCAGCGGCAATACTCAGATAGACTGTGGTGTTTTTAAAGGGGGCCTTTATTTCCCAAGGAGGCTAAGATCATTCAACCCTTGCTGCGCAGTGTCTACAGTGGTGGCCAGGGCTCTGTTTTTACAGGAACAGAGTAGACAAACTTATCAAAAAGGTCGGCTCTGTGGTCTGAGCTTGAGACAGTCCAGCAGGTGGTGGAGAGAAGAGTGCTCAACAGTAGCACCTTCAGCCAAAGACTGACTGCATCAAAGTGCAAGTCTGAGCACCTCAGAGGATCCTCTCTATACCAGACTGTTTAATGCACAATAATAATAATGCTTTTTTCCACATGTTTGCATATTTACACATTAGTTACTGGCTTATGCATATTTTGGGTATATCCATCCAGGCTGGAGCCTATCCCAGCTGTCACAGGGCAAGAGGCAGGCTACACCCTGGACAGGTCACCAATCTGTCACAGAGCTAACACCTACAGGCAGACAACTATTCTACAGTTGGATACAGTCAGTTAACCTAACCGCATGCATGGTTTTGGACTGTGGGAGGAAGCCAGAGAACCTGGAGAGAACATGAAACTGTCCCAGGGTGGATTCATATCCAGGACCTTCTTGCTGTAAGCCAACAGTACTAACCACCACACCACCATGCTGCCCCACCTTGGTTATAACGATTATAACGGTTATTTAAGTTACTGCTGCCTTCTCACATCAACAAGGCATTGTCACCCAGAGATTTCACTCACTGGATATTTCCTCTTTTTCAGACCATCCTCTGTGAACCCTAGAGATGGTTGTGTGGGAAAATCCCAGCAGACCAACAACCATGCCATGTTCACAGTCACTTGCATCACCGTTTTTCCCCATTCTTTTGCTCAGTTTGAACTTCAGCACGTCTACATGGCTGAATGCATTTAGTTGCTGCCATGTGATTAATCGGCTGAGATATTTGCATAAATAGGTGGACCTAATAAAGCGTGCTGTGTGTATATTTTCCCAAAACCCAGGACTCGCACACATCCCAGATTGCACCACTTTATTTGTAATTTTATTAATATGTTATTGATTTTATATGTTCCTTATTACAGTTACTTATTAGGTTTAGGTACTATAAATTATTCGGTTAGTATAGAAACCACAGCTGACAATGTTTCTTTTGAGATGACTATAAATTTCAAGTCATTTCAAGATCTCCTTTGAGCTGGGTATCTCAAAATTTGAAATTAAAGAATGTCTTGAAGTTTTGAGTTATCGAGTCCGAATTTTGAGAAACGTAACTTGAATTTTTGAGTTGTTAAGTTGAAGATTTGAGTCACTGAGTCAAAATTGCAAGTTAGGTGCCTTGAAATTTCAAGTTACTTCCAAGTAAGTCGAAATGTCAGGATGCCTAACTCAAAATTTCAAGTTATTAGGTCCAAATTTTGAGATATGCAACCCGAAATTGTGACTTATGGATAACAAAACATAATTTTATTCAGTGGCAGAAACAAGCTTTGATATTTTAGAGCTGATTTAAGACTGTTAATTCTTGCAGCAGGACTTTTCCAGAGCCTGAGCTCAGTAATGGAGAAAGCTGGGTCACACATACTGTAAAAACAAATCTGTAAAAATACAGTACAATTTCATTTTAGGTATCTGAAGGAATTTTTTTTACGGATGGTTTTTCATATTTTTTTAACCACACATTATATTTTACCATTTATCATTTACAGAAGCTTCCATTAAAACCTGATAATGTACAGACAGAAAATGACCAGAATATTTTCTGTTTGTTGTTTTAATGGAATTTTTTAACAGTGTGTGTGTGTGTGTATGTGTCTGTAGGCAGGATGACCTCAATGACCTGGAAGCAGAGTATGGGGTTAACATATCCATAATGTACTGTGAAGCTCATCCATACAGGGCCTTAAGAAATAAAATACTAAAAATGTTTTAACTAGTTCCATATCTCACAGGATTAAAGTCAAATATGTGGAAAGAAGGCTGAAACGGTTTCACAGCTGATTCTGCCTCAGGGGTCCCTGGAGGCCCCCAAAGGCCCTTCAGGCCTCACTGTGGGACCCGCCGGTTCAGGCTGTGGCTTGGTGTGAGTCCCCATCCCAACCCTCACATCCAGGTTACCCCTACCCCCCCCCCTTTTTTTTTTTTTTTTGGCCATGCAGAGCTCGTGTATGTGAGGAAACGTGCATCACCTCTCCCATCTGCTGGCTGCTCCTGCCGGCGCATGCGCAGTGCGGCTCTCCATCATTTCCAATATCCCAGTGTAGGAGAACCAGCAGAGGCAGAGAACTAATGGGTAGGCTGCTTATTCTTATTTTTCCTAAGCTCGCAGACGCACTGTTGCTCTCCCGTTTCGCCGTTTCAGCTCCGGTACACATTCGCCGGGATGCCCGGGTAAGAACAGACAGTTTACGGTTTGATTTGTCGCAGACAGAAATGTTAGTGCCTGAAAAGCGTCTCTCTCGCTCTCTCTCTTCTTCTTCTTCTTCTTCGCTCTCCCCTCTGCAAACGCAACGGGCTTGCACGGCTGTTAGCTAGCATGCTAAGCTAACCCGTGCTAACTCGGCCTTACCCCTGGCCTTGGGGGGGGGGGGGGGGGGGGGGGGGGGGGGGGGGGGGGGGGGGGGGGGGGGGGGGGGGGGGGGGGGGGGGGG
>JAVDPK010037352.1:0-23627 GCA_034780415.1 Cichlasoma orientale
ACACACACACACACACACACACACACACACACACACACACACACACACACACACACACACACACACACAGTGAACATCGATGTGTTCTGCTTAAGCAGAGGTAATTATTTTCTTACACACAAAAATTTTTTTTATTTAGTACCATTTAACATGTATATATTTTTATGTTATGTACACTGTATTTGATTTAGCTGTTGACTTGTTACCTGTACATGCTGCCCAAAGTTAAATCAATGTTTGGATTCTGGAACAGCAACCCAGGCAGGAAATTCCTTTTTTCAGGATGGACCAGGAATGGCGTATCAATGATCTACAGACACACACACAGACAGACAGACACACACACACACACACACACACACACAGAAGCAGCGTCGTCCGTTTTACGGCTCAGATAAAACTCAGATAAAAAGTGAAAGTAAGACAATTCGGGGAAAAAAAGTTTGTGTATTCAGTACCTTGAACAGCTGTCGGTTAGCCAGAGGTTCACATATCAGCTTCTCCACGTTGCCACCCACAACAAACAGGGTGGTAACGATGGCCATCAGCACCCAGGCAAAGATAAATGAGAAGCCAACACCACTGCAAGAGTAAAAGACAGAGACAGTGAAACAAAAATGATCTTTTTTTTGTTGTTTCCTGCCATATATCCCAAAACCCAGTCCTTTAAGGGTCCAACTTTGACTAAAGCAGCACTAAAGAAAAGTACAATAAAAGTTCTAAAATCTGTAATTCATAGAAAGGTTTGCATAAAAAAGTTAAATCATGTGTCTTTAGGTCCCAAGAGTTTCAGATATTTACAATAATTGCCTCATATTTATTGCTAAGTTTAATCATACAACATTTGAAGAACACTGTTGTGATGAGTCTTTTTTTTTTTTCCAAGTAAACCTTTACTCAACATTTAAACGCCGGCTTTGTTCTATGGCTGTGAGTTAAATGGATTGCAATCACTTTTACACTTTTAAGTCCACCATGAAAAAAGAGAAAAAGTCTACGATCCCTTCAGGTGAGTGTTTTGATGGAAACCTACGCCATCAGCAGGTTTCCCCCGGTGTTTGACAGGCAGCCGCGGGTTGTCGGGGTAGCTTGCTTGTCATAGCCACAGTTACCACACAGCAGGCCGAGGATGTTAAAGGCCAGCACCAAGACGACCATGCAGAGCACTGCCACACAGGCGATCCACCTGAAGGACAGACAGAGAGGTTTAACAAGTGCGGGCAACAACTTGAATCTGATTCATCCACCACAGGTTTAGATTAAGACACCCCCCCCCCCCCCAGCTGACTGGACTTGAAGTCAGGATTTTACAGTGAGAGGAACCACGTGTTGTTTAAAAATGTGGATAAAGGCACAATTTCAGACAGCCAATAACCATACGTGAACATTAATGTGTTCATACAGTAACAGCCAAGTCTTGCGTCCTTGAGTCTACGGTTTACGTCTTAGGGACCACAGTTTTTAATCCAAGATGAGTCCCCACACGTTCTTAAAATTTTAATACATTTTTAAATACACACACACACACAAACCTGTAAAAATCCATTTGGTCCATTTGGGGGTAATAGGACTCAATAACCTTTTGTCTTTCATTTAGGAAAATGGTGAAATTTGCCAGAGAAGCTTCCACTGGGAACATCTTGGAGAAGCCAGTTATCTCTGCACCAATCTTATCCAGCATGCCTTTCACCCCTACAAACAATGACAACAATTTAAAAAAAAAGAAAGAAAAAAAAGACACAAATAAATGGATCCTTTAGATCAACTAGGCTGGAGGTACCCTCCAAAAAGTATTGGAACAGTGAGACCAATTCCTATCTTCTGACTGTGTATCAGATCCAGATGTAAATACCTGGAAATAAAAGCTGAGATGTTGATCTTTTGTCTCATTTTCATCTTTTAATGCCAAATCCAAATGTTTTAGTCTACAGTAAAAATAAAGGGATTAGACTCACTGATCCAAAACTTTTGGAGGGGAATGAAATAAGGTCAGGTGAAAAAAGGTTCCAACAGAACGGAAGACTTACGAGGCAGAGCTGTGGATTCGTTATCCATTCATTATCCATGCAGTGTGCATGAAAGAAGAAAAAACAGGAAAGACTTAATACTTTTATACTCACTCTTAACTTATTAACAAAGCAGAGCTGAAAGCCGAGACAACACACGCACACGCACACACACACACACACACACACACACACACACACTTGTGTACCTGCAACAATGTTTTTAGTCTGCTCTTTAACCAGTCTTGGTGTGTCATTAAAGGATGCGTAACCCTAGAGGTGATCAGAATCAGAGAAAAGAAAGATGGTAGGTGAGACAGAAAGTTTTGAACAGGATGATGATGATGATGATGATGATGAGCAGCAGATGGACACTAACCTTTTGTACAATGTTGCTGAGATCTGTTTTCAGAACAGTATTGACATTGGCCAAAGCATGATTAACATCTGGGAGCTGAGACAGAAAAAAGGAGGAGAGGGAGGATGAGTAAAGCTGCAGATGCTTCTCACAGTTAAAACCTTTGATTTTTTGTGTGTGTGTGTGTGTGTGTGTGTGTGTGTGTGTGTGTGTGTGTGTTAGACAACACATCGCTTCTCATCACCTTGGAGAAGTCAGCATTGATTCCCAGCTGAAACAGTGTGGAGCGGATGGCATTGCAGGTGTGCGACACAGCTCCGTTGGTGCAGGCGGGGTCGGACAGGGTGTTGGACAGAGAGGCGCGCTCCCCCGACAGGCTGGCCTGAAGTTTCCCCACCCCGTCCTGCAGCACCTCCAAGGAGGAGCTGACGTTCTCCAGGGCCTCTTTGGTCTCCCGCATGGCTACAAACAACACAGGAAGGATGAACAGCGAAACATTTTTTCTGAGACTGTTGTGTGCCGGGCTTTGAGCTTTATTCATTTTTCCTTTACTAAAATGACCATAAAACTTTCAAATGACACTGACCCTAGATGAACAACCCACAGAGGAAAACCACAACAAAAAGACCGTTTCCAACTTAACACAACACAAACACTGCACCACTGAGTCCCAGTCAGCTCAGTTTACCTTTGATGGCACTCTCAACTTTTGCTTTTGACAAAAGGAAACGTGAGGGAGTCAAAGAGGGGAAGAAAAAAGAAAAAAAAAGTGAGGCTCTCTCTTTGAAAGGCAGTCTGTAGTATTAAACCCTAAAGAGAGGAAGCTGCATTTAAAGGACAGCTGTAAGTGCAACAACTACTCAAAAAAAAAAAAAAAAGGTTATATATTTCTATGTGCTGCAACTTTTAAAATTACATGTTGATTACATTTTGTCCTTGGAAAAAGAACATTTAAGGACTTCCATACAGCTTTGAGACACTGTGTCTGAGCTGTGTAATCTCAACAGGAGGTTTATACAGAGAGCGTTACCTCCTGCCATACGCAGGGCAGCGTCCAGCGAAGGAATCACAGATTTCTCCAGCTGAACGTGGATCCTACCTCCCAGCAAAGGGCCAATGTCTATCAGGAGGCACAGAAAGGTCAGAAAGTTGAGCACAGTTATGCAAAGTGAGCGATATCAGACAAACACGGCGTGCAAACATGCAGGCTCGAGCTTACTGTCGAGGTCTGACAGGACTTTGTTCTTGGATGTGGTGTACTGGGCTGTCAGGTAATCGATTTGCTGCAGCAAGAGACACACAGTATTAATAGACATTGGTTATATGTTTATGTATTTCGGGGGGGGGGGGTTGTAACGCTGGTTTATATGTATGAGTGTGAGAACGTACCGCCGGCGTGTTGTTGGCAAACGTCTTCAGGTCTCTCATGTTGGTGTTAATGAGCCGCCGAGTGCTTTTGATCTGGGAGCTGATGTTGTAATTTGCAGCCAGGGCAATGAGAACTCCCAGACTGAAAAACACACTCAGGATCAGTTAGGAGAAGAGGGGTGTAGTGACTGCACTTTAACAGCAGAGAGCAGCACAGCTACATAGTAGGGACTCCTGCATTGAGAGTGTTAATGGGCACTCACTGAAGATTCATCTCTGCTCTCTACAGCTGCTGACCACACCTGATCCATGCAAGATGAGTGTACTGCACAAGCTAAACATGTAAAGTGAAGGATAGTAATAGGATGGATTGTGTGGTTACAATTCACCTTAAATCACTGCAAAACTACCTCATTTTTAATGGTGGTGACATTTTAGCTCTAATATTGCTGCTCTTGGAAAAAAAAATCATGGTAATAGCCATAATGTTGCCCTTTAAGGTATCAGATGGTCAATTGCCGAGCTATTTTCCATTCCAAGCTCTGCTGAGTTAAAGTCAGACTTTCTGTAGCAGACAAAAAAAACCAATGTAGAAACAGAAAATAACAACAACAAAAACAATCAAGTGTGCGTTTTGTGCTTTTGTATGCGAGTGTGCATGTTTGTGCCGTGAAAGGACTCTTTCATATGGCAAAGCCTCACACAGTCAGCCAAGTGATATCAGTAACACCTAACTGTCCTGCACATTTTAGATCAAATTTCAGTGCGCCTGTCTCTTCCTGCACTGCACACACAAGTCCGCATGTGAGCAGATAAAGGGGATTTATTTATTTTTTTTACCCACATAAAGGTCTGTTTGCAGGTTAGCAAGAAATGTTGCATATGTGAAAAATTAAACAAATTCTTCTGTGGCTCCAACATAAACCTGGTGGGATCTGTTCATTTTTATTTGGAATGTTAACTTGAATTTAACTTTGTTTTTTGTTTTTTTGTTTTTTTGTTAGCTGCTTTTATTAAGCATAGGGAGCTCTTCAATAAACCAAACAAGTTTTTGGTCAGACTGCTTACAGGACCGTATTTGTTCAATATTTTAACCTTTAATAGACTGGAGTGACCCCTAATAGTTATTTAGCAGGTGGGGTGTAATCTTTTTGAGAAAACATTGTGTATAGTGTTGAGTTTGCATGCAGGGGGGAAAAAATAGGTATCCAAACCTAAGTAATTGCCCTCTAAACCTAATACCTGAATGTGCCACCTTTGCCAGCAAGAACTGCAATCAGGTGTTTGTGATAACTGGCAGTGAGTCTTTCACATCACTGTGGAGGGATTTTGGCCCACTGAATAGTTTTAATTCAGTGCCACTGAAGGGTTTCTGTGTGTGTGTGTTTCATGCCAAATTATCTCAATCTGATTTAAGTCCAGACTTTATCCAGGCCACTCAAAAATCTTCATATTGTCTTTTTTGACTCATTCAGAGTTGGACTTGCTGGTGTGTTTTGGATCATTGTATTACTGCATAACCCAAGTGTGCTTTAGCCGGACATTTTCCTTCAGGATTTTCAGGTAGTTAGCAGAATTCATGGTTCCATCAATTATGACAAGTCGTCCTGAAGCAGCAAAGCAGCCCCAGGTCATCACACTACCACCACCGTGTTTGACTGTTGGTCTGACATTCTTTGTATGAAATGCAGTCAAAGTCTTGAGGATGATTGAGATGTTTTTTGGCAAATGTGAGATGAGCCTTTGTGTCCTTTTTGCTCAGCGGTGGTTTTTCTCCCTGGAACTCTCCCACGAATTCCTTTTTTGTCCAGTTTCTTTCTTATTGTTGAATCATGAACACTGATCTTAACTGAGGTAAGTGAGGCCTGCAGTTCTTTAGATGTTGTTCTGGGTTCTTTCGTGACCTCCTGATTGAGTCTGCGATGTGCTCTTGGAGTAATTTTGGTAGGCCAGCCTCTCCTGTGAAGCTTCACCAATGTTCCACGTTTTCTCCATTTATGGATAAAAGCTCTCACCGTGGTTCACGTTCCAGACTGACAGATGTCAGTGACTTTATTTCTCGGCTGTTCTTGTATTTCTTTAGATCGTGGCACAATGTGCTGCTTTTTGAGATATTTTAACCTGCTTTACTTTGTCAGACAGGTTCTATTTAAGGGATTTCTTGTTTCAGCAGGTCTGGCAGTAATCAGGTCTGGGTGTGGTTGGTGAAATTAAACTCAGCTTCCCAAGAAATGTGGTTAATCACAATTAATTCACGATTTAACAAAAGGGGCAATTACTTTTTCACACAGGGCCAGGTAGGTTTGGAAAGCTTTTTTCCCTTAATAAAAGAAATCATCATTTAAAAAGTGTATTTTGTATATACTCATATGATCTTTGTCTAATATAAAAATGTTCAAAAAATATTCAAAAAACTAAGAAATCAAAAAGGGGGCAAATATTTTTCACAGCACTGCATGTTTAAATAAAAATTCCCAATACTGAGTATATCCAAAACTTCTACAGAAGTATAGGATATACACATCCAGAGCAGAGTCACACCAATAACCTGTTAACTTCTGTCAATGAAATTAAAACCATCCTCATTTTGGAGATAAGAGTGAAAATAACTAAAGAAGAGGATGATGACTCACATGATGAAGATGGTGGTGCCGACCAGCGAGGCGGTGTAGAAACCTCTGTGGCAGTCGGCGTTTTTCCTCTGTCTCTGATGCATCTCCCCTCCACAGTTATCGCAGCATCGGCACATGCAGAAGCACATGGCTATGATGGGAGTGAGGACCATAAACACGGCGCCGAAGCTCGCGCATACGAGGAATCCCGACTCGTACTGGATCCACTGCAGGAGGAGAGCATTCGTCAGCCCACTCGTTGCCCTTTGCTTTTTACAGAAATGTGCGCTGAAAATCGTCTGTGAAATGTCTGCTGTGAGGAGTTTACCTGCAGCAACAAGACGACGTTTTCTGGCTGAAGCACCAAACCGCGCGCGGAGGTGCGCAGAAATCACCCAAGCGCACACACAAAAAGACACACAAAACCAGGTCAGCGTGACAGCCGAGAGATTAAGAAGAAAGGAGAACCCCCATTTCTACATGTAGTCTTATGACACAATCACTTTGAAATGAAGTAAAAGGAGGCGTGTTATTGTAATTTTAGTTAATGACAGTATACAGTAAAACTAGAAAACAAAGCGAGACAGTTCAGTTCAGTTTCTTTCATACACTGGTCAATTTTAGATTAGATCACGCTTCTTTCAAAGATTTAATCAATGTGATATCTACTAGTAACATTTTGAGCTTATTTGTGGGCAGTGTGTGTCCCCATTAAACTTATAAAATGACATTTCCAGCACAACTGCAAGTACACAATCTTTCAGTTGTCTTCAATTACATACATTCAATTATAACAACATCCATTCGCATTAATGTTTCAGAACAGTATTAGTATTGTTGAGTAATTCCATCACTTATTAACATACCTTTCTCCATTCCTCTATTTTGAATGCACCCAAGTTTTGCTGAATGACTCTGACAATCAGATCTGCCAAAAAGAAAGAACATATTTGTACAGACAAGTGCTTACATACACAAGTGTAGATGCTGCGTTGAACAATGAAGACCACTGCAGTGATTCACAGGCAGGTCAGCTGGAGGTACGTGATGACAAGAGAAGTTGGCGCGTGTGTGTGTGTGAGAGAGAGAGCGTGTGTGTGTGTCGGGGGGGATCCATTTATGTGCTCATAAGCAGACAACACGGATTACGTGGGATAGTTTTTTAATTTCCGAGGAGAGGACGGCACTGAGACTGTGTTTCAGTGTTTTAGCTGGAGCCCTTTGAATTGTGTAGTTTGTCACCGGAGACTTCAGCTCAGTCCAGCTGTCTGTGTGTTTACTGTATATAGGTCAGCCAACGCTAAGCCTACCTGCACTGTGACTCACCCACAGTGGTGCTCAGCATGTAAAAGATGATTACTATACACTTCTACTGGATACAAGCGCGCACACACACACACACACACACACACACACACACACATTACATGTACATCTATTTGACAGCATTAAAAGCCGGAACAGAAGGATATCTATGTATTAAGTTAGAGCTGAAACAGAATCACATGTTGTATTTAAAAAGTCAACAGAGGGTGTTTGAAGTTGTACTATTAAAACATTAAATTGGTGGTTTAAGTCATTACAGTTTTTGTTTTGAACTCCATTTAGTTTCAGTTCGTTTCCAGAGTGAGTTTAGTTTTTATTTGACAGTTTGACAGTGTTTAGTTTTAGTTTTTATTAGTTTCAGTGTTGGTTTTAGTCATTTTAATTGCTATAATATGGAGGGTGTTTGTTAGGGGCAAGACAGAAGAAATTCAGAGTACAATACAAAACAACACTTTGTGAAGACAATTGCCTTTTTGTCATCTGGAGATCCCAAGTCTCAGTAAACATTTGCATCAAGGCCCCATTAGGCACGCTGTGCTGATAAACTTGACCGTAGCTCACGATCCAACACGGCTTCACACAAGTTATTGTAAAGTGAAAGTACAGAAAGAAAGTTGTGTTTTCTTGGCATTGCACAAACTAATGAGAATTAAAATCTATTGAGAAGTGAAGGAGACTTGCAAACAAACAGTCATATGCAGGACAAATTCATCTTGTTTCACTAAAATCTGGCCAATGCTCTGAGAAGCAGTTCTTGTGAAGTGGCAAAAATACGACCTTGAGCACAGTTTGGGTGAAGACTCCTCGTGTGATCATCAAGTCTGATTAAAAATCAGGCCTTTGGCCGGATCAGCTACAAATGAAAACTAAGGACATTTACACTACATTTTTGTTTTAGTTCATTTTGTTAGCGCATGATAAAAACATTTTTTTAGATAACTATAATAACCCTGAGGTCAACACGATCGTTTATTTCCCTGAATTAAAAAAGAAAAACATTGCATTCGTCCAACTTTGTTTCACAGCGTATTCACACACCTTCATCTCCAGTTTGAAATCAAGAGGAACAGCGTCAGCGCGAGCCCACAGCAAAGACCTTTATTTTCTTCTTAAAAGGGAAAAAAGAACTTCATAAGCCAATGGAGACCAGTTTAATGGGTAGATGCTAACACACACACACACACACACACACACACGCACACACACACACACACACACACAGTCTGGTTCCAGATTCTGCATGCACACCTGCTGAGGTGAGAAAGTGCACAAAGATAAACTGTACAGTGACTGCATTTGTTTTTAGTCTTCTGTTTTATGATGTTCAAGTACATTTTGGTGCATTAACAGGTCTCTTACTGTTTGTGCCGAACACATCGAACATTTAAAATCGCTTTCTTTCCTGTGAAAAGTGTGCAGCTAATGTCCACTTTCATTGCAGCTTCATCGATACTGTTTATAACAGAAAATAACTTCTGAGAGTCTGAGGTGGTCTCTTTAAAGCTCCTGCTGAATTAATTTACAGATATATCTGACAGCAATGAAGAACCAAATCCACACAGTGAGAACCTGAAATTAGGGAATATTTAACGTTTCGTGCTGCAGAATTAGTTAATTATCAATTAACTAATCAATTAGCTGCCTTATCATTTCAGCTCTTATGTCCTGTAAACTCCACACTGAGTACTATCAAAACAAAAGGAAAACATCTTCCAGATTCCTGTGCAGAACACTCTGTGTATGAGCTGAACATTGTGTGTTTAAATTCACTTCTGTATGCATTTATTTTTGTTGACTGATTGGCTGAAACCCAAACTGCCTTTTAATCGCCTAGTGGTTTCCATTTCGCATTTTCAGGCTTATCTAACATTTCTGCTCAGTCAAAGAAAGGGAACAGCGATTTGTGGCATCTTTTGTAACCACATAGATAATCCTCTCAACACCCAATACTGTGTTTCTTCTCGTGGTGGGAAGTGGCTCGCATTTCTGTTTCAACCGGCCTGGAGGAGACGTCAGACTGCCAACATAGCGTGAAGGCATCTTTATTGGTGCAGATGCAGCATACGAGCACCTCACAGCATCAGTGCCACCTGCTGTTGCTCAGCTACTTAGTTAGCATTAGCCACTGAGGGCAGTTAAGCTTAGACAGCTTAGTTCAGTGACCCAGTATAGGAGGCACCTACGGCAAATGAAAGCAAGAGAAGGGATAAACAAGCATCACACTTTTATACCTTATAAAGGATGAACAGACTGCTGCCCAGCATGATCTCATTCACCCTCAGCAGTACCCTTTTTTAATCTGCAAATACTGGTTATCCACATGCAAAATTTGCCCTTTTCCTGCTTTCAGGATCTGATGTTAGGAGCTTTTGATCAGTGTAAGTGTAGCAGTGAATATTTTGTTTTAATTAAAGGCCTTTAAACAAATCCCAGTGTTTTCTGTTAAACTTAGACAATGCTGAAGCTGCAACGGGACAGACCCGTGTAAGTCCAAAAATAAATAATAATAAATATCTAAAAATCTCATCTGCTACTTAGCTGTTCTGACAGATACAAATACAAATCAGAACTTACAACCCTCTTACTGTAATCTGGAAACACAATCCTCTACACTGACCTGTGCAGAGATTACTGGGAGGTGTGGGAAAAACCTTACGCAACCCAGACTCCATCTCTGATGCTTTTAGGAGACATTTGCATGCATGAATCATAGACTTAAGGACTATATTAGTCAGTTTCTATTCATGAGTGTTTGCCTTTGTGCTGCAGTTAACAAAATAATACAACAAAGTCGACCCACGTATTCAAGTTCACCGTTATGAATGTAAACCGTTGTGACCGAACAGAGGGGTTTTAAATTTAGCCATTTAAAGCAATCCAAGCTTGTTAAAGGCTTGTTGTTATTATTATATAATTTTGTTTCAGTGAGTAAGATGACCAGAGTGGAAAGCCCTGCAAAAAGAAATCTAATCAGTCCCAACCATGTTTTCTTGTCTTTTCCTCCTAGATTTATCATGTGACTCCTTTATCCTGACCAACCCCCACTTTGAGAACAGCTGCTTCCAAGGCACCATGAGCTGACATATACGGACACTGACTGATTCAATTTGGGGTTTTCTTTCTTTTATATAAAACTTGGTTGAAAAAAAATCCAAAGTTTTGTGCCTCTGAAATTCAAAAGCGCTACTCATCTACTACACGTAAGTGTGATGACGCCGTGGGGTGCAGCTCTTAAGGTGTCTGTATCACTATATAAGTAACAGGTTTGCCAAAACAGAACACTTTTGTTACTTTCAATAAATAATGACATGTTTTACTGAGTGTCACACAATCCATTAAGCACAGTACTTCATGTCAGCATGAGACACTAAAGAAAGTTAAAGCCAACTGTTAGCTACAACAAAACTACTAAGAGGATTAAGTGTCTTTTTATGCTTTTGTACAAGATGCTCGGGCCTATGCTTCAGGTTCACATATGAAGAGATGGGAATTAATTAACAGAATGAGTGATTAATTGACTGGTCTGTAAATTATGAATAAAAAGCTAGCTTCCTCCCATAGACCAAATACATGCACTGGTGATTATAAATTGGCCACAGGTGTGAATCATAGCATGGATGGGCGTCTGTGTGTGTGTGTAAGCCCTGCTGGTGACCAGTCCAGGGTGCACACCACCTCTTGTGTTACTGAATTGGATAAGCAGCTAAGAAAATGAATGAACGGCAAAAAAAAAAAAAAAAAGTTAAAAACAAAGCTCATTTATTTAAGTAGTTGTCGATATCAGGCTGTCAAATTATTTGGAGATAAGAACATCAGCAAATATTCGCAGACACTGTGCTTGGAAAAAGTGATTTTTAATATACATAAACAGGAGTACGAAACCAGCAGAAAATGTGTCTGCAGTTACAGATGCAAATATGCAGGTTTTTAAATCATTTCCCCCTCGTGCCAAAGCACGAGCCCCTCTTGAGAGTGATATCATTGAAGACACTAAATGTTGCCCCTACCAATCACAGTAATTAAACCAAGCAGACAAACACCAGGACTATGACCCACTTTCGGTATCTGTGTGCGCACGCCTGTGCATGTGTTTGCCCAAACTTGTGTGTGTGTGTCTGTGTGTGTGTGTGTGACAATGCCATCTGCAGCAGTGGTAGCAGGACGGTGTTAGCATTAGCCTGTGGATGCTAATCCTCTAATCCAGCCTGTGTGTATCACAGGGATAAGACGCTGCCTCCACGCTCAGTGAAAGAGCCCAAAAATGCTTCTTCACTGTTAGTGGAAAAGGGATGAGCGAGTCCCAGAGGAAAGCCAGTGTCTGGAAATGCTGATGCCCCACTGAACCAAAACTCACGTTTTATTCTCCGCCAACACTCGGACGCAAGCAGTTCTGCTAGGATCTCCAAAAATAAATGAAATTTATAAAGTAAGGGGGGATTTGTTGGGATTTTGACACAGACTGATGACTGTGCCACATTATATTGATTAACTCTTTACTGATTAATTTTCAACATTCTGACAGAGCTGACAAATCTCATCTCTGCCATCGCAGCCAGACACAAACAAGCCACCTCTGCAGGAAATGTAGGAAAATACTCGGCAGTATTTTATTTGGAAAACACATAAACTTTACAACAGATACTGCAAATACTACATCCTTTCAAATAACTTTCAATTCAGATCACGTGTGGTGTTTCCTTTTTACCACACAGGGCATGTGTAGCTGTTTCCTTTTTGTATAATTACTGTGTACATAGCTGTGCCTACATAAATGGTGTTTGCATGTGCAAAGAGCACAAAACAATATGTCTGAACACAACAGTGTGCAGCTTTAACTTTTCATCACATCACATGTCCAGTATGTGTAAAATCTGTTTTCTCATTGTAAAATATTTGTGTTTATTAAGACTTTTTCATCCTGTCAGCACAACGTAGCTTATTTATTACTTCCACCAAGTGGCATCAACCTGAAAAGTAAACAGTTAAAAGGTAATTTATAAAAATTAACCATATGTAAGATCAATATAACCAAATATTAGGCTAATCTCAACATAAGGGTAAAGCTATCACAATATCAGATTTTTTTAAAACAAGATTTATATGTACATTTCTGGCTATTGATCTTCAAAATCTTCTCTGATGTATTAGGATTAACTATAGAACCTCTTACCATTACACGAATGTTTGGAGTGGTGCCCCCATAACACAGTCTTAACTTGTGTAGCAAAAGTGAAAGAGGTGGCCTCTCTGAACATTTCTGATGAACCCCTTCTCCCTTTTTTCCTGTATATATGCATTTATGCTACAAATGTACATGTCATTTCTGTATTTGCATAGTTATCTGATCCCCCCCCCCTTTTAATTTAATATCTATTTAGAAGATCTGTTCATTATTTGTCTGCAGTTTGTTTGAATATTGTATGTTTCTTACTATCTTGGTGTAACAGGGAAGGGCTGTTTGGGTTGGGATGGGGGGGGGGTAAAATTTGCATTTTAAAATAAAATAAATAAAAAAATAAAACCAAAAAAAAAAACCAAAAAAAAAAAAAAACAGGATTTACCACGCCCAAAAGATTTCACAATAAAACTATTAACATGAAATCTCTAGAAATGTTAAAAAAAAAAAAAAATGACAACATTTCAACCAAATTTATTTAATGTTTTGTTCTTTTGGGAAACCAATATCACTCAAAATATGAGTTTAGGGAGGTGGAAGTGATTCTGTAAACATCTGCAGTGGTGGTGGATGATTTACAATATTAAGTTTAATGCTATTATTTCACATTTTAAATATCAACGTTAGCAGCAATCTCGCCATATCGTGACTTGGGTTAATGTTAAAAAAAACGTTCCTATTGTAGCTTGAAGATGAATTGTGAGAGAAAGTAAGATCTCAAAGTGAAACTATTTAAACTAATGTGATTACCATTTTTAATTAAATTATTGCTTCTTGATTATTGAGTAAATACTAATAGAGCCATTTTAGAGCACACAAGGAAAGGAACAAAAACATTGTGTGGATGCTTAAAAAATGTATTTTAAGAAAGATAACTATAGCACCTTCTCTCTTCAGGTTTATAACAGCTTTGCTTGACTGTGTTGTTGCCAACAGCAGAAATGAGCGCACACACCTGTCACTGCCTCAGAGGATCAGGTAGCGTAAAGCATTTATATATACATACATATAGGGACGATGTGTGTGTGTGTGTGATGTGTGTGTGTGTGTGATGTGTGTGTGAGATAGTGAATCATACTGGAAATAGCAGCATATGGTGCAGTGGATTAAGGTATTATGCTGTGATGGAGGTGACTGAGAAAGCCTCCCTTAATCGCTGATCTGCTAAATTGATTAGCCAACCAGCGGCCCTAACCCTGGACACCTAAATGGCAGCAACTTAAAACCTTCAATCCTATTGCTCTGAGTCATCCTCCAACGTGACCACCCGTAGCTGCACATATAAGACACAAACAAACTGCTTTTTATGGGATGTGATCACTGGATTACTGCCCTTCACCATGAGGTCAAACAGAGCAGCAGTCACTATGCTTTATTGATCCTGTGATCACCTATTAATCACCTCAATCGTTTAACATGGGCTTGCAGGAGATCACTCATGACTTCCGACAACTATGAATCCCATTAATCTGCTCGACAAGCACACATGATCACGGCATACCGTCCCCCCTGTGCTCTTTGAATTCAAGGCATTTTAATTTGGGGGGGGTTATTGAAGGTATGACACAGGCTTTCCCTCTAAGGTTATGGTTACAGACACAGCAGCACAGTACAAATAACTCCTGCCTCAGCAGTCTTTTTGACGTTTTGACTGTTTTTTTGGACTTTGGTGTTTGGTTTATGATGTACAGCAGGCCAATCAGGTCCTGATATCCTCAACCAGTGAGCCAAGTCAGTGTTTTTTTAGCTCTCCGACTTGTGATCCCTTCAAACAGATCATGGCATAAGCATGGGCAGTAAACAGTCTAAAAATAAATGTCTTTTCTTTAAATCAGGACATACATGTTTGGTTTCTCGCTTCAGTTTGTTTTACTGTCTGATAATGTTGTTACCTTTGGGTATAGCTGGTGGACCCCTTGTGCGAATGCAAACCTTTTAGCCTAACTTTAGATGGAAAATAATTGGCGCTGAACAGACATATGTGCTGCAGGCCACCTGGTTCTATTATAGTGATCATTATAACTCCAGTTCAATCCACTCTTACAATTTTTTTAATAACAGGTGTTACTTACAGTGTAAAACAAACCCATAATTTAATGTGGAATATGCATATCATTGTTTTTCTTTCATGTAAAAATATATTTTATTTTTACCTCATCAGAAAATTGGCTAGAATGGCTAGAAATAAGATAAAATCCAGACTTTTATTAAGTGAGGTTGCACAGACTCATTACCTTAATTATATGCACACCAATAAAGCTTCACCTCAAGAAGGCCTACTTTGAGCCAAGGAAAATCCTGCATATAAACATACATACTTCTATTCTACACTGTAATTGTGATGCGCCTTTAAGATTCCTGATAACATTGACAAGTAATGCATTTACGACTGTACTGTGCACTTCTAATTTACATATAGATAGATATGCATAAACAATAGTATGTATACTGAGCATCTGTAGGACAACGTCTGGATTAATTTACCTCTGGTGATGTCATCTAACTCATCTACAAACGCTATCTAAGGGTTCACAGTTAGGCTGAATCCAGTGTGTGGTCATAACAAACCGTGCTAATAATACCTGCTGAACTTTCCCCTCAGGTAGCCTAATTGAAAGGTGAAGTGTTGCACCTGTTCGGGCCGCACTCACGCTGAATTTAAATTAGGTCAAGCGTTAAAAACACTTGTATTTTGTGCAGACAGCAAAGGCCTGGCAATGTCCTGGGAATAGGAAACAAGAGCCGGGGGTGGAGAGGGGGTGACAGTAATCTCACCTTTGGGGAAGTGGTTCGGTTGAATCATGTAGAGAAACGCATGGACCACGTGGAAGAGTATCCCTATGGTCCCTGGCTCGTAGTAAGCGTGGGTGTCGTAAACCGCCGCGGGTACAAACCCAAAATCCAGCGGCTCCACCGGCGGAGGGGAGCGCTCTCTGCGGGAGTCCGACCGGACCTCAGCCGGTACCGTGTCCCTCTCATCCGACTGTCGCTCGCTGCCTGTGCCCCCCCAGCAGAGAAGCAGGACGAGCCACCTTGTCCACAGCATGGCTCACAAAAAGTCCTGCTCTGTTTTGTCTAAAAAAAAGTGTGAGAAGGAGACAAATAGAAAGCTGCCAGCCCCAGTCGTGCCGGATGGGATGGAGGAAGGGGGAGAAGGGTGGGTGACACCTGTCCCTCCCGGTGGTGTTTATCCCCACACGGCAAAAAGAACCGTCCAAAGGAAAAGTTTCAAACTTAACATCTAACGATCGAGGTTGTAGCAGCCGTTAGGTCCAGGTTTCTCGGTACGGTGTCATCACCGACATCTTCACAGAGCTCTTCGACGACTGAAAGGACCGGCGGCCGAAGACGAGCGCTCACACACTCCCGGCGGCTTCGGGCTGCGAGCAGCCTAATCTCGCGTGCACGAAAAAGACCCAAACAGGCGCGCGCGTCCGAAAGCTTGTACGGGAGCGTCTGTTGCGCGCGGCACCGCACTGACGCTCTCTCTCTCACCAACAGGTGTGCTAGTCGAGCAAAGGGTCACCGAGGTTCACCTGAGCAGGCCTGCTGACCACACAGCAGGAAACGAAAAGGGGATGCAGTTTGTTTATTCAGCACCTGCGCGCTTGTGCTTTATCCGACAGGAGTTTATTGTAGCAAACCAAACTACAACTAGATGTGGACATTTTAGTTAAGTAAAATAAAAAGTGAAATAATTTTGTGGAGTTGGAAAACTAACTAAAAATAAAGAATAAATATGCTTAGTTTAAATATTTGTTATCACAGCTTGCCTGATGATGCTTTTATTGAGACTTTAAATGCGTCCTGCATATGCCCCCATACAATAATAATTTAAAAAGACTGAAATTAACATTGAAACTAATAAAAACTAAAATGTAGCATTTTCAAACAAAATCTAAACTGAAATGAGCAAATCCACGCTGGAAACTAACTAAACTTAAAGAAAAAGTCAAAATCAAATCAAAACAAATTAGACTAGAAGGGCACTCATACTCAATCATAAATTACTAGATCACAAAGACTAGAAATAAATTTTATTGGCTTTTAAAAACTGTAAAATACGATTTTTATATTTTTATTTAAAACATGAGATCCACATGAACAGATAATAGCATATATAGTCTGGATATATTTTATTCAGCTTTCGTAGTGTAATAGCATCCTCCAAAAAAAGAAAAAAGAAAGCTAGCTTTTTGTGTGTGCGCGTGTTTGTAGGGTTTGTAGTTCACTTTGCATTATTGTATTTCAATTTAAAATAATTGATTATTAGCAGTAATCATTTATTTATTAATTCACTGAGATATAAATTTTAAAGTTTTGCCAATGAAACCTGTTGAAAATTTGTGGACTACGCTTAAAAGCCGAGTCTGTCCTCTTCTGCCAAGAAGAGTTGTCATATATCCAGCCAGAATTGGTTGAGGTGCAACTTGCTAAAAGACATTTATCCCAAAATTTGTGGGAGTGTATGTATATATTTGAGCCTGTATGTATATTTTAGATTAGAGAAAATCTTGTGATGGAAATTGCAAGATAGAAATAAATTCAAACTTCTGCACCCAGTTCTTGTTTTTGAAAGTCATTAAAGATGTATACCGTACAATCATTCCATCCCAGAGAAAGAATAGTTCAAAGAAATCATTGAAGTGAAGGCCACAAATTACCATGACATTCATCATCAGTTTGTGGTTGTGTATATAATCTGGTTTGAGGAATTCTGTATCTGCCTGTGGTTGTTAGTGTATTACTTTGGGAGTTTTGTGTGTGTTTAAGATCACATTTTCTAAGAAATTTTGCAGAAGATGGAATTCCACAAAGTATTGCAGCAAAGCACACATGTACAGGTCACTGTCAGGGTGGACGTACTGTGGCAGAAGCCTCTCTCCATACTAAATACTGGATGACTAAACAGTTTGTATCCACCTGTAAGTTTAGCCTGACTATATGACATTGTGGTTTGTGTGCTTCCCATCTCAAGAACTAAATTTGAGCTGCTTTTGTTCTTTTTTTTTTTTGTACCTTGCTTAAATATTTCCATTTAATTGTGCTTCAAACTTTTGAGCCGATAACTGGCAGACGTTTTCAGTGTGATTCAGTTTATTAATAATTTTTGGAAACATAACCCTTTCCACCCTGCAGTTAATAGCAATCATCATTTGTGGAAGGCTTAATTAATGAGGAACTATTGTGTCTATGAGCTGGTATTTCAAGCGTGACACACTTCTTCACTGACTCTGCTAGAGTAGCTTTGCATCATTCAGAAGTTCAAAATAATCCTCATTTATCTTACTCTGCTGATTTAGTTCCCTTTAAGGTAACTATCTTCTGATTGGTTGCTGCTTCCACAATTTGAACAGTAGATAGGAGCAGCACTTGTACATGTGAGATGAGCATGAAGATGCCCACTCTTTGTGACATCATATAGAGCCAAGAGTAGGAAAAAATGTCTAAGCTGAGTATAACAGGCTGAAGCCTGAGCTTTTAGCTCACATGGATAAGCATTCACTAGTATAACAGTATATATAACAAAGAAGAAATGGAGGAAAAGGATAATGGGTCCCCTTTAAACTGAAAACCTTTCCCAACATAGGTGTAAATGTTTGATCCCTTCTCTGTGCTTAAATAAGACAAAACAGTACAATTAAAGCTGCTCTGTAACATCACCTCTCTATAAATGTGAGTCTGGTCACTTAGCAGCTGTATTTGTCCAGGGAAGGGAACATTTGGCAAAGATGGAAGGTTCAGGGTGAAAAAGGGCTGAAACACAACATTGAGTGCAAGAGTAACAGTATAGTCTGGAAAAGTCTTAGAAAACTGCTTTGATAGCTTTATGTGTCAGTACTCTCTATCATCCGCTCTCATGTCACATGGAGCTTTATGTGACACTGTACTGGTTAAACATAAAAACCTGAAATATGTCAACATAATCAGAGATGTCATGTAGCCAGACCATTTATGTGAGCTGAACCTTCAGCAAAAAGCCCTCCCTGTGTGTGATGACAGACACCCCCTCCAAATGTCCATTCAAGGGGAACAGTGGGCTGCAGTGTTTCCCTGGTTAATAGGGAGGGCATCAACTCCTTTCACTGAAACACCCGCCACTGTTTCTGTGCTTACACACACACACACACACACACACAAAAATCACACTAGAGACAGTTACAAAACAGTCGTTTTATTCTCCTTCCACTGTGTAAGGAGATACATTACACAGATGAGTTATACATGGAAGAAAAAAAAACCTGATTCATACATATTGTATGTCTTTAGGTAGAGATCCATCCACACACACTCACATACAGTACACTCTCACATACAGTACACACACACACACACCATAATGATGCATTCACACTCCTTCTCTCACCAGTATGCAGTTTTGTTTTTCCCCCACTGTACTGACCATGATCCTATAGTGAGACTGGACCTGGCCCCCGGCTGTCTCTCTCATGGACCTCCCTCATTGGTCACAGTTAAGCTAAACCTCATTTTTCTCTTTTTCTTTAAAACAAAACAAGTACAGTTTAGGTCCATAATTTGTAAGACAATGACAATTTTTGTAGATTTGCCTCTGTACACCACCACAGTGGATTTAAAATCAAACAATCAAGATGTGACTGAAGTGCAGACGTTCTGCTTTAATTCAAAGGGTTTAAGTAAGTTTGGAATGAAAATGGGGGACTGTGCATAAAAAAAAAATCTGTTATTCCTAAACAGTTCATGGAAAATCTTTTGTGAATCCCGTTTAATTAAAGCTGAAAGTCTGCACTTCAGTCACACATTGTTAGATTTAGACAGAGGCAAAACTGCAAAAATTGTCGTCGTCCTACAAATTATGGACCTACTGCACCTGGTCATTTTTTGGTCCTATGCACCTACTGCTCCGACCTCTTGGAGTCACAGACCAAGAAAGCCCACCTTCCAATGCTCTTTCCAAGCAGCCAGAAACCATCCTGTAATTCTTCTTTGCTCAGAAAGTATAAATGCATCGTTTTGCATAAAAAGACATAAACTATCTTCAACACAGACAAAACTTACACTCTGTTTACTGACATGCTTTTTTTGGCCAGCAAGTATGTTTGGATTACGAAGAAATTATAAAAAAAAAATGAAAGGAAAAACCTGTGGCTTAGTTGAATTTGATCGGCTCAAATAACTGAACAGCATCTTTCACAGCATTTAAGACCAATCTAATATAGCGTCACACTCTTCCAAACCAGCAGCCGAACAACAGCACTGATCGGCTCTGATGATATGATGATGAAATTTCCTGGGTTCACTGGTTTCATGTGGTTATAGTGCTGTTATGATTCTACCTCTTACTTTCTCCTGGTAGCCTGAAACAATGCATCTGCACACAATGAAGTCTTTGCTGTAATTTTTTTAGTCCACTCTCACTCAGAAGAGCGATGAATGAGAAAACATGTTAGATCAGTTCCCAACATCAAAAAGCGAACAGAAGAAAATGCTATATGCCTGTGCTTTCATCATGATTATCTGTAGGTTACATGCTTGAATGAAAAGGGTACAAATTAAGCACATTTAAAAAAATTAAAAAAAGTCTCCTGCCCACCTGCGAGGTCACCCCAAAATAAATACAAATACGCAACACCCTCTCAGTGCTTCAATATCAACACAAATGACATTAAACCTTTCAAACCTTTATGTGTCTAAGTCACCAAACCAAACATTGCAACTGAAGCTGATGCACCCAAGCAAAGTCATTCTTAGTGTCACTGCTGCTCGCCTCGTCACCTCAATGCAGCCTCTAAGTGTGTGTTGGTGCTTCTGTCTGCAGAACGATTTCAATGTTTCCACGTGATTGTGATTCAATTAGAAAAAAGATTTTAAACCCGTCATAAAAACTTCATTTCAAATATCCATCAGCCTTTAGAAATTAAAAAAACTGTAAAAACTTTTGTTCTTTCTAAAAACAACTTCTTACTGATTGTGCTTCTGAACACACGATTTGACATAAGCAGTCTTCTCTCTGACGTCTGCGCCACCTGTGTTTTTACATGCCGTCTTCAGCGAGCACGTCACCACGAGGACACTGACTCAGTGGCAGAGCCTGCTTGGCTCATCAGACACACACAGGACCAGCTGGAAACGTCTGAAGCCTCCGCCTCTGATGCCTGTAGTAACAGCTTTATGCCTTTGCTGGTTTTGTCGGTCAATAAATAAATAAATACTCGAGGGGTCAGGTGCACAAAAGAAAGTCAGGTCTAAGCATGCTCCATGACCCATGTCTGATCCCTGAATCCTGCAGTGTTGCCAGGATGCTGCACTGGTCTTCAGTCTATTCGGTTGCCACAGATGGTGAAGCGGTCTATCTCCAGCAGGTCTTTCTTGGGTGGCCGGTGTGTGAGTCCACCACCTTCCAATCCCGTGTCAGCGTTGATAATTTTGTCATCGTCCTCCTCATCCGGAGTCGTCAGGAATGTGTCGGAGTCGCTCTTGGGTAAGGAGGGGGCAGTGTTCTCTGCTGCGTTGGTGGGCTGAGAGACGTCTGATGGCACAGATGTTCCTCCTTTTTCAGCTGTAGGTTCTGTTATAGAACGAGTTAAGAGAGTTCTTATTAGTGGTTAAGAAAATCGGGAATCAACACAGTGAGACAGAGCGACTGAGCTACCTTGCTGGGGTGAAATGTGAACATGTTTTGTACGGTGAGCTCTAGAGTTTGCACGGCTGGAGGCGACAGAAGGTGGTGGGTCAAAGAGCTTTTCTTCCATGTTGGCCTCTTTGACGAACGTGCAAGAAGTTCCAAGGAGAACAATACTGTTGAGAACCTTCAGTGTGATCATCCTGCTCACAGAGACACATAAAAGTCACATGGATATGACAACGAAGGAAAAACTGTGTCAAATAAATAATTAAAAATGATGAAGACATGTTGACTAATTACCCCAAGTAAAACAGCAGCACACACATAAAGGAGAGTGAACCCTGGATCTTCACTGAGCTGGTCACCACTCTGATCAGCTGAAAAACACATCACTGCATTTATAAACCAGCAAATGTGGCAACATACATCATTTCAATGGCAAAAGCCATCCCGAGAAAGAACCACTGACCAGCAGAGCTAAAGGAAGCGGGATGAAGCCCATTCTCCTTGATACCGAGTCACTGTAGTCTGTGTACGCCTGGAGACACAGGTAACACATTTTTTAATGTAAAACATCATCAACAAGCAGCATTGTTTTACTCATGAATAACCCAATATTTTCAATATGATCATGGATGTTCATGAGAGCACCATCACTGAGGAAAGAGGTACTGAGATGAGGCGCTCCAACTTCTACCTGTGGCATTCTTGCAGCAGCACCTCTGACTTCGTTTAACCCCAGCAATGACAGAACTTAAATGTTGACAGTGTTGTTTTCTACTTCATTAGTTAGAAACTCGCTATAGCTTTTGGTCACAAGTGTGCTTTCTATGGCAAAAAGATTTTAATTTCAGGTAGGCTGCTTTACTCACATTTTTCTGTCGACTGCTGACGAGGTCAAAGGCGAGGCTGGCTCTGTATTCCCCGTATACCTGTAACAACCAATACAAAAGAAACATCAAACAAATACAAAGTTACTGAGTAGTGTGCCTGCCTTACTGTGAGGACATGATAAATGATAAATGTTAACTTGCTTACTTTAAGTCTCATAATTGGTTTACCTGCTCGCTATTTACTCTTGTGCATGAACACAAGGTGAAAGCACATTAAAGGTAGAGGCAGGCCAAATTCATGAAGCTAAAAAAGAAGCAAAAATGTCCATGAGCAGATTAAACATGGATTAGTATGGACTCACAGGTGCTTGAACACTTACAATGTGAGTGAGGTTTGTGTGATTAGGTTTGACAGTTTGGGGATAAAGGGGTTAATCCCTTTCCTGTGGGGCTGGTTTCTGTTACATAAGCACAGTTACAACTCTGTGGAGGAAATCAAAGAGAAAGACGAGCCATGAGGGAAGGAGGCGAGAAACCTTCTGGTACAACAGTGGACAATTTCTAGTGTGAGTGGATGACTGTATAAGACTACAACAGAGTGTCAAAGAGCCTGAGCACCACAGTAAGTAAAAAACAAAAAAACACAAACACAAATTTGTAAGTCATAAAAGATTATATTATATTATATTATATTATATTATATTATATTATATATGGTAAATGAATTCAAGGTCCATTTCCCATGAACAGTATCACACACAGTTTTTGTGTATGTATTTAGCTGGCATCAAACACATTGTTAAGACATCTTGGTATCTATTAATGCTAAATTATTCACCGTCGTCTATCCTCATTTTTTAAACACAACACTAATGACTTAACATGTATGTAACCCTACAGATGACAGAAACTGTAAAGAAACACCATTTTTCTATGCCACAAAGAAGGAACTATCATCACTGCTAATTTTTGCAGTGCGATTACATCATTGTAAAATAGTCTACACTGTGTGAATGGTGAGGTGAGGTGAGATTTTCTCTGATGTTAAATCAGTTGCCTCATTTACAGGTGGTGCTGAATATCACTTTCACAATGATGCAATTAAAGAAAAGAGAGGCTCTAAAACTTACAATTATGATCATTCATTTCATTACTAATATTCATGATCAAGTGATTTTTCTCTGCATTATGCAGCACACTTTTCCCCCTTAAAAACTGTCTTAAAACATGTATGTACTGAATAGTAAAACTCATATATTAACAAGCGTGCAGGAAAAAATCGATTCGAGCTCGAATCGCGTTTCTAACATTGAACGATTCAGAATCGATTCTCATTTTCAAAA
>JAVDPK010037564.1:0-23576 GCA_034780415.1 Cichlasoma orientale
TCAGGCCCCTCTTCTGTGGAACCAGCTCCCAGTTTGGATTCAGGAGACAGACACCCTCTCTATTTTTAAGATTAAGCTTAAAACTTACCTTTTTGATCAAGATTATAGTTAGGGCTGGATCAGATGACCTCAAACCATCCCTTAGTCATGCTGCGATAGACCTTGAGGCGACTGTTTGTTGTGATTTGGTGTTTTATATACATGAAATTGAAATTGAGAAAGAGGGCTTGTGGGTGTCTTGTCTGCAGTATAGACAAAGTGCTGTGTATGCACTCACAGGCAGCAGTAGCATCAGCCAATGGGGGAATGTACACAGTCAACATGATAACGTGAAAACTACAGAGGGATGTAGTAAGGCTCAATGCTGACTGCTAGAAGCCCAATGTCCCTGCTACAGAGCTGCTGTTTAACAGTGATGTGGCTTGGATTACACCATCTGTTGTTAAGAAAAATACACACCATCTTCTTACCATTCTCCACCTCTTTTCAGTCCACATGGACTAGGGTAAATCTGTCTAAGGAGACAACAGAGTCCGGTGTGCCCTGACTCAACCATGACTCTGTGAAACACATAAGGCTGCTCTCCCTTTATTCCCGCTGCAGCCTTTTTTGCATCAATAGCTTGTCCATCTTGTTGGAGAGAGAGAGAGTGCACATTTCCCATAGTACCAGCCGGTAAACGTGGTTTATATTTCTGTCTTCTTTCCCAGCACTTGAGCCCTGCTCTGCAGCCTCTCCGTTTCCTTCTGATTTCCATCGGAATATCTGGTTTCCCAGTGTGGAGTAGTCCAGTGTGGCTTAGGGCTAATAGTTGCTGTCCCGCGTGTAGACAATAGAGCCATGACGAAAAGAGTCTCCGATGGCGGATTCAAAAAGTACAGAAAGTGACAACAAAAGTAGCACAAGAGTTACAAAACTAGAACCCCTAGTTATGCAATTACATAGGGGTTTGAGAACACAGAGAAATACAAAAAAAAAAACACCACTAAACTGAGGAAAACAGAAGACAGAGCTGCTGCAACTTGCTGCCACTCACGTGGTGCCATTTTGGGAAAAAAATAAAAACCCTGTGTAAACCTGAGGAGTAAGCTGATTCTGCTGTCGAGAGAGCATCCTTGTGATGATGAATATGGTTATTGTACATTCCTTTGTGGATGGCAAGTCCTAATCTTTTCTAGAGACATTCAAGATGACGGCCTTTAGCTATAAGCTGACGAAATTCAAAAGTGACACATGGTGCGCAATGACTGAAGAAAACAGTTCGTGTTTTTAAAGGAGCGAGAGCATTTAAAAGTCCATGAAGGCCATCCTTATAATGAGCAACTAGTTCATCAGGGCCAGATAGAAAATGTATGCTGGGGAGGCTCTGAAAAGAGCATTTCAAGTAATGCGTTTGATCCTGCAAAATAAAATGAGATTTGTTAAATTGAGTAAATAGAGTTCAATTGACATAAAAATGTAATAATGTGGTCAGAGATCAGGAGATCAGATGCCATACAGTTGAGAGGAGTGACACCAGAGCAGCGGATTAAGTCCAGAACATGAGGACAAATGTGCACTTTTTTATGTTTTGAAAATATTTTGTTGCAGCAACTCAAAATGGTACTAAGTAGTTTGTATGCAGCCTTAATAATGTAAGGCTCCTAATGAGACAATGGATGGTGTCCTGGAGGATCTCCTCCCAGGTATCACTGAACTCCTGGACAGTCTGTTTTCGAGGTTGTCTGATTGTTGCCCCTCTAGTGCATCTGTTGGTAATTTCGTTAACACCAAAGCAGCTGAATCAGATTAACAACCCCCTGTGCTACTTAACTGACCAGATCAATATCTGAGAAGTGACTTGATGCTATACTTTGATTAAAAAAGTGCTCCTTTAATTTTTTTTGAGCAGTGTGCATGCACCTTGTGAACATCTCTGCATCGCCAGCAGTTTCTGAAAAAATGACACGATTTGATGTCACGGAATAAGATTTTTCTGGCATGCCTCACCTAAGAAATAGTTCACACCCCAGATTGTTTATGCATTTTATTTTAATAAGTAATAGTACATAACAGGGACCAAGTTAAAGTTTAGTTGAATAAAGGTCACTGCAGTTACAACAGTAAAGTCTTGTTTCATTTCGTTTATCCTGTCCCTCTCTGCTCTCTTCTCTTTCCCCTCACCCCCATCTGATGACACCGGGTAGCTGCCCCACCATGAGCCTTGTTCTTTTGGAGGTTTCCTGTTAAAAGGAAGTTTTTCCTCCCCACTGTCCTCTAGTGCTTGCTCATAGCGGGTTGTCTGATTGTTGGGGTTTTCTCTTCATTATTATAGGTTCCTTACCTTACAAATATAAAGCACCTTGAGGCAACAGTTACGATTTCACACTATATAAATAAAATTGAATTGAACTGATTTGAATTCAATTCCATATTTTCCCCTGGTTGTTCATGCACCCCCAGTGGTGCCCACCCCACATTTTGAGAACCACTGGCTTCTGCACACACATTTCTGTTGCTGCAGCTTTGTATTCAAAGTGTTTAGAAGGCAAAGAAAAAAACCCATCTAGCTTTGACTGTGAAACAGTCAGCAGTGCATCAAAAAACAAGAAAATGTCAATTTTTCACATTTGACAGCTGACTAGTTTTAAATATTGCAGGTAGAAATGGAATATGAAGGAGCAGTCACAGTAAACAAAGATTTGCCGAAGGAACAACAAACAGCGTATCTCTGCATGGTAACTGCTTGTTTAATTGCACACTCAGTGTGCAAGGAATCATATTATGTTTGCACATAGCATGAAAAAACAACACTGACTGACTTTTTTATTTGACTGTCATAAATAGACACTCCAACAAAGCAGCTGCTCAACAACTGTTTGGTGACCCCCAAATTCTCTATTAAATAAAGTCTTACTGCTACCACCAGCTGCTTCCAAGTCAACCACCACTGAAATATTAAAGATTAGAACTTCAAATTATGTACCCGCTGACACAAATATCCGCAGAAATTATTGTTAATTTAAAGCCTTAGTTTACCAAATTTGCAGAAGCTCATTCTTAGGGTTGTTTTGGGTCCATGCACATTTGAAATTTCCTGCCACAGTTTTGATTTTTGTGTCTATGTGTCTTGTGTTTTTATAGCTTATACAGTATACCATGCATTGACTAATGGTTAACTAATGGTCAACCACAATATGATCTCTACCAATTATTGCTTCCAGTATTGCCAGTATAAGTTGACAATCATGGTGCATGATTGGTGAACATTCCTCATGAATTAAAGTTTGGGAGACTGTTTGATCCATCTCACTGCAGGTTGTTTGATGTAAATCCACTCTGCTGAAATAGTGAGGTAAACACATTCTTTCCCCAAGGTTGTGGGGAAGCAAACTAGAACTCAATGATGCCTGAAAGCATTTGCCCATTAAAAACTGCCTTTTTCCTACTTAGTCCATTGCCACCTTGGAAAATTACATGCTTGTTCAGAAGTGATTTAAGCACTAGTGGGTGGAAATAGTAGCTTTTTACTGAGTTACCTCTTACCACCCGAGTGGGTCAAAAGGGTTCTAGCAAAAGGGAAAAAAAAAAAAAAAAAGATGAAGAAAAAAAGGAAAAATATCATCTCCAAAACAGACTACAGAAACTCAATAAATCTGATCTGATCTGCCATCTTGGTGCTCCAGTGTGCAGTGTGGGGCTGTCCAATTGAAACTGCCTTCATGAGAGACTCAGAAATAGACAGGATTAGTTAATAACCATGCACAGACAATTTTGGCTGAATGGCTTACTCCCTACAGATTCAATTGGAAAAAAAAAAGAACCCTATTAACAGTCAATGGGATGTACAAAATAGTCATACCAATCTTTATCTACTTTTTGCCCAGACTGGCAGAAGTAGTTCCTAAAGAGCATTGCTGTTTCCTGCAACTGTGTTTTGCAGATAATCAAAAGCTCCACAGTGCAGCACCTGCATGATTGCATTTGTAATTTTGTAATCTGCGATTTAGTTGTTTTGAACACTGGTGTGTATAATCATGGTTCTTTATGTGAACCTTTATGATGATGATCCATATTTGTATGTACAATTTCATGTTGTGGTTTTCAATTTTTATTCTTTTTCTTTGCGTTCAATGCAGATTTCTTTTCTTTTCTTCCTGAAATATGTTTCAAAATAAATTCCAGCTTGTCTCTTATCCCCATTGATCTTCTTTTCAGCACTGCTGGGTAGACTTGTTAGCCTTGTTGTCTGGGATGATTTGCTATTCCTACCTTTCCTGTATATCAAAGCACTCCTTTTCTTTCTGTTTGTCTTAGTGGGCTCATCCTTAAGGATGTTGAGTATTGATCTGTTGTCTGATCTTTCATGGAGTGCGCTCAATTCCAGACTGATAGACTCCTGTTATTCCCTGGGACCAAATTGAAAGGGAACAGGCGCTGTTTCAGAAAACGCTTTGAATTGCAAGACTTAGTAAATGCTTAACATTTTTGTTTGTTTTTTACTGCATTAATTACTCACCACAGCACAATATCACTTCAGAGCAGTCCAACAGAGCTAAAAAAAAAAAAAAAAAAAAAAGAAGTTATTTTGCAATTGTGCTTAGGGCTTAGAACTCACTGTAGTGAACGTAGAGATCAAGTAAATTGTTCGAGACAGATGACATGTAAAGGTTACCACAACTGTCATTACATTAGAAACAGCCCACATAGTTTCAGTCAGAGAGAGTGTGGGCTTTTCAATTGTCTAAATGGGGGTTGTGAAGAGCACTTGGCTGCTTTGACATTCTGATGTAATAAAGGAACCGGTGTGGTGATTATAACCCTGTCCTGAAAAGCTTTACATGGATTTCTGAGGGGAGAAGTGTACATTTTTAGTGTTTGATGATTCATGTAATTTCCGTTAACTGCTGTTCTGTCACTTGCTCTTTGCTTAGCCATTTCCCAATACGTTGAGCCCGACCCTGTTGAAATGATAAGCACCTATCATCTAAGAACCAATAGCTCTTTACGGTCTATCATCATTCACAGTTCAGGCTGTACTAAATTCAATATATTTAATTAAATATGTATACAGACGGTGTCCAATTCTTATCTAATTTTAAGTCCTAACAATTTGATGCTGCACTGCATTTTAGCCAAAACCTTAATGTAATTTGTAGCCTTTTACAATACTTATGGAAGATTTGGAATGTAATGTTAAGAAAACAACAGATCATGCAGTAAGATAATGCCAAGTCCAAAGAGGTACGGGGTAGTCCTTTTGACAGTAAAGAAAAAATAAGAGGCCACACTATTTTTTCAGTGAAAAAATCGTGCCTGCAGTGACAATGTAAATATGCTCTTAGGCAGATATAATGTTTATTATGTTCCCCAATTTTAATTTAGCGTCTGATCCTGGTTACATTAGCTAAATAACAAATGAAAATGATAAATGGTTGCACACTGTGGTGCCAGTGGCGCGATACACAACAGGAGGCCTGCAGAAAAACCATTGATCCTTTTTCTTTTGTTGTCTGCTTTTCTCCCAGCCCAGCACCTGTCCATTTTTGGCATGGATGCATATACATTTTTCTAGTTTATATTTGCTAAATAGCATTAAACACAAACAAAAGCGGAGGCATATAAGCATGTCAGCAGTTTGGCATGTACTTAGCCACATACCAAAACACCAAAAAAATGTGCCTATAATACTTAAAGAGTTAGTTAATTGATTAAATAAGCTATTAACACTTATCCTGGGGGTGTAATAAATGTGTGAAGCAAATTTTATAGTGATATATTAAAAAGTTGAGACATACAGTACAGTGCAAAAGTCCTTATTTCTTTATATTTTCCTTCCAACCAGCCATTCTGGAGGAACAGTTCTCCATGCTTTCTGAAGGTCTCATTTTTTTTATATTGCTCCGAAATATATATATATATATTTCAGAGCAATATATATATATTTGTTTGTTGAGCCACTTAACACTGACCTATGACTTAACACTGACCTATGACTCATTCAAGCATTAAAAGGCCACTAACTCAAGGGGTGAACCAGTATTGTGTCCACACATAAAAGACAACTTAGCAAAGGACCAACTTTAAATTGTATCCTTGGGTACTTTGTAACTAGCAGCCTGTCACAAAAACACATAATTTGTTCCCATTTCTTTAGTTGAATCCATGAAAAATGTCAAAGATAACACAGTTTGAGACATAAATTAGTATTTTTGTACCAACAAGGTGATTGGAGGAGAACTATTAGCTGAAAAGTTGGGCTATCTGAGGATTGTGTGCAGCACAAGCGTAGAGCAAAAGAAGAGGTGGCAGGCCAAAAACTATATCAGCAGATGAACAGTATCTGAAAGTCGCATCCGTAAGAAACAGGAAAAAGTACAGCAAAGCCTCGGCACAGGACAGAGAGATGCATATGACCCATCTGTTGATCCAGCTACTGTTGGAGATCTTGTCAAAACTCGTGGAATTATGATTGCAGAAAACTACCGTCAGATTATGATCCAGCATGCTATACCACCTGGAAAGAGTCTGATGGCAACGGCTTATTTTTTCAGCATGAAAAACTAAGAATTTTTTCAGCATACGTGCACCACATGAAGCCATATTTTCAGCATACATAAATGCATGTAAGTCTTTCTGTCTGAGAAAGAAAACACATACAGAACAACAGAAACACACAGCTGACTCAGTGCTCAAAGCACAGTTGGCTGGGCCCGTGTGGAAACCTTCAGTGTTTACCCAGTCACAGCTGACACGGTGAATTCAGTAAAGCTTCAATACTTCTCCTAAAACTAACTATATTATTGACAAAATCGTCAGATTGTGAAGTTTCAAACTTTATGAAACTCTAAGCACTAGTGGTAAAGATGACACATTTTTAGGGGTGGCCAGGCTGTCAGCTAAGTTTCTATCACCGAAACTTATCTTACTTTATTTTATTTTATTTGCTTGGCAAATTAGTGTAGTTCAATTAGCCTTCTTGCTCACTCATTCTTGTTTATGCCTATGACTGTCACATAGAAGTGCACCATGAGAACTCATGTAAAATACTTATATAATACACTTTTTATGTAACACTCAATTGGATAAAAAAAATCTGGAAAAAATTGCTGAACTTTTTGTTCTTTTTTAGAAGTTGATAAAGCTCATTAGACAAATACAATTCATGTGGGTGTTATGTGGCCACTTGGGATGCTGAAACAAAATGTTTCCTGAAGTTCTGCTGGAAAAAATAGCAGTAGCTGAATGGCACTCTGGCAGTTTATTTTTTATATCTGCACAGCTCCTTAAACGGTTCAGGATTGGTTGTGTGCGCTGGCCAAAAGGATGGAAAACAGCTTACCTACCGAGCATAATCACATTTAAGAGATTTGAAAACATGAAACTGGTCTGAAAAGCGAAAGGTAAAAAGATAGGAAAGCACATCTGTCATGATCCGGGGTCCTTTTGACCCTGTGTGTTTTGTTTTGGCTTTATTTTGTCTGTTCTGGGGTTTTCTTTTGTTGTGGGGTTTGATTGTGTTTTGATTTTGTAGTTCTTTGTGTTTTCCGCTGTTCAGTGTCAGGTCTGCATCTTTGTTCCCTTGTTCAACTTCCTGTTTTATTTTGATAGTCATCTGGTCTCTGTGTGTTGTGTAGTGTTATTTCGTTCACCTGTGTTCTCACCTGTTTCCTCTTCCCTCATTATTCCCGGGTGTATTTAAGGTCTCAGTGTTGTTTAGCTCCTTGTTGCATCCTCGTCTACCTAGCCCTGAATGTTGACTTATGTTTTGTAGTTCAAGTTTTTTGAGTTTTCTTGTGTAGCTGGCTCCTGTCGAGTTTTGGTATCTTTGAGTTTTGTTTAATAAAGTTTTAGTTTAACGCTATTCAAGCCTCGAGGGTCTTGCATTTGGGGTCCTCTGCCTTGCATGCCGCACCAGCCGTGACATCATCACTTTGTCCAAATTTGGTTGAAAACTGTGCATCAATATCTCTGGAAAACTCCAATATGACAAACTGATTTGAACCCAGAACCTTTTTGGTATGCAGCAGCAGTTCCTCATTTATTTTTTTAAACCAGTTTTAGGCATAACATTATATATTTTTTTAATGCCACTGTAGGTTCAATCCAATGTGACTGTATTTAAACAGCACCAAATCACAACATCAGACGCCTCAAGGCGCTTTATATTGTAAGGTAAAGACCCTACAATAATACATGTTGATCAGAGTTAGAACACGAGACAAAGTCCATGGATGTCTGGTGCTTGAGTATTTGATAGGTGGTCTCTGCTAGCTGTGGCCGACCTAGGCTTCCACCTCTCCACATACAAGGACGGTATTCAAATAAAAACATAATTTCAGAAAGCTTAAGATTTATTTAATTTACACATGTCATTCTCTCATTCTCCATTATGGGAATGGGGTGGGATGGCAGTCTTGGGCTGTGCCATTAAAGGAGATGCAAACTCATACAGAGGAGTGAGCTTATGCATTAAGACTCAGATTTTATAGCACAATAAAGGTTTCCTTACTCTGCTGCAGGCCTAGCCTTTTGTTTATACTATGAAGAGCGACACCTGCAGATGGAACTGTAAATTATGGTGCCACACAATCTTTCTCTGAGATTCTGGAACTGACCTAGCAGCAGCATGACCTGTTGAATTCTTTATAAGGTGATAGTCATGCTAGGACTGTATCAAAAGTTCTTTCATATGACACTACAATCAAAAGAAGAATGGATGACATGTCAAAGGGCATAGGGGTAATTTTGCACTGTTAAAATATCTTTGTTTACTCTTTTTTTTTAAACTACCTAATCCAATGTGTTATCTATATAACTTACATAAAGAGGATAAGAGGCTTTATCTACAGCAGAAGATAGGAACCATATGTAAATAAATTATGTAAGTAAAACCCAACTTTACCAAATGCCACTGGACATATCTGAGACAGTTCTTCACTTGCACATCCCATTAGGTTTGTGTACAGTCACGTTTTCCCTTGAACACAAAGGCCTTCCTCTGTGCAGCGCCGTTCGTGAACATTTAATGTGAAACCCATTTTACAAAGCAGTCACAATGGAATATTTGGGTTCTTTGGTAGAGAAAAGTCTCAGTACTAAGTGAGGCAGAATGCATGGGTTGGCTGATAGCTTTATAACCCTCCTTAAAATTCTTTGCTTGTCCCTCTCAACTGGCTCTGCAATTTTAAATGTTTAATGGCTCAGTGCTATTCTTATTAATGTTGGCTATTTTCCCATCTGAGTGCACTGATCCATTGATGTTCCGTGGTTCATATTCTCATCTGCGCCTGTCTTTTTTTCCCCTTATAATTGGTGCCACAGCATTGACCACGCTCATCATATCCTGGAATTCAAAGCTGCCGTTGTAGAACAATACACCTCCTCACCATGTTTGCTTTCTGCTGGATTACAATTTGCCTGTTGAAGGAACATAACGTTTTGCGTATTGAACATTATATTACAACTGTCTATGAAAAGAGAGGGGGATTTTTCCAGGTAATTTGATAAGCATACAACTTCCTTAAATAGACCCATCTAGAACATCATAAGGAAGAAAACTACAAGCAATGTGTGGATGAGTCTCCCACTATGACACCTGTTTTGCATAATTAGCTGTTGGTACCTCATTAAGGGATATGTGGAGAAGCTAGTCACTTAGCACCTAAATGCATGAGGCTTCTACAATCAAGGTCAGTTCCAAAATTAGTTTAATCTGTTACTGCCCCAGACGTGACAGATACTACGACATCAGGTAATTGCTTCTTTGGAAAAATGGAAGAGTTCTGAGAAGTTAGTCATCCGCAAGGATGAATATTATAAATTGCAGAGAGGAAAAAAATTAACTGGGTTGATATATTATATCCCAGGAAGTCTGGGCTTTTTGTCAGAGCACCACACTGTGTTTTGGGTCATGTTTAGTCTATCTGACAGGAGTCCATTACAGCTTTGATGATCAGTCAGGTTGATGGCTCAGAACAAACAGTGAGGACACAGTGGTGTTGTTCTTTTGTGACAGCTGTTGGTAACAATGTCAAATGAGCAAACAAAACGCTTGTCCGTGGCAATAATGACTGTGGAGAAAGGCGTGTATGTTCGGCAGCTGTAAAAGACGAAAGCTTTATAGTTGAAGTGATTAAAAAAAAAAAAGCGAGCAGTTTCCAGTGTATTTTAATCTGTTAGATTTGGTAATGTTTACCTTTTGCTAGGCCTGTAAACAAATAAGCTAAATCAGATTATATAAGTGAATATTTAAAAAAAATAAAAATCTGACATCTGTGAGAACTCTAAAAAGCTGGATCTACATGAGAAAGGTTGTCAGACTCAGTGCTCCTGGGGGGTTAAAGGAGCACTAACACCTGCAATACTGCACACTGTGCAGCAAAGTCAGAGCAGCTGTGTGACATACTGTACAGTAGCTGCAGGCCTCTCAGTGTATGAGTGTATGATTTAGGCTACTATAATTAGGGGACATAAGAGGATGGATTTTTTGCTTTTCCACTTAAAGAAAAAGTTGTACTAACTCTTTGAGGCTGTTTTTGTGTTTGTAAAAAGATTTAATGGTAACAGCAGGGTAACTCCTCTGTGCCTCGGCTTAGTTAAAGCATGGGACAAGTCAACGGCAAAATGTGGCAATGATGGCAGGAAATTGGCAACCCAACTCATCTTCAGAGAGTTTTCCAATATTTTTGGCCAGTGGAAGGCAAAACTCTGGAACTTTAACTGTACAAACTGAATGGATGGCCTCGTGAACTGGCCGGTGGGAACAGCTTCATGTGGCACAAGCCCCCCATGGTTGGGTTAGTTTCTGTTTCATGCAGAGGATACGGTATTTGGTCCGTGTTCTTCCAGAGTTTTTAGGACACTGAAGTTCCATTCTGAGCAACTTATCATAATTATTTTTGTAGTGTGCAGGTATGTATGTCTTATAAAGGATATGTTTATGTTAGATGCATTAAATTGTTCCTTTTGTTGATGAAATGAAATATTTCAATGGCACCACAATGTGTGGGTTTTTTTTTTTTTTTTGAATGAATAGTCCAACATGATTTTTGATCCATGCTCATTACCTGTTGGTAGTGTTACATCTCGTGGGTCTAGGGGACGTGGGAACAACACACGATTAAGAATGGAAACAAAAACAAGAAAAGCAAAACAGCAAGTAAATAAATTATGTTTTTTATTGTAAAAGAAACAATGCCTTCTAAAAAGGTAACCAGAACTCAAAACAATCTCCAAACTGGAGACGCCACCCTTTCTGCGAGGGGAAAAGAAAGATAAAACGTTAATGCTTCTGATTCTACTTAGAATCAATATACCCATTTCATAACTCCGCATGACTTCCAACTTGTGTGATCCATGATTAGGTCCACTTCTTCCCCACAGCCTTCAGTATTAAAAAAAAAAAATCTATAATTTCTGGGACAGTTCTTTCTATTCTGTGCTTTTAGTTATTCTGTCTTTGCCAGCATCTCTGTCTTTTTCAAAGACTGTCATCAAGGCTGATCCTGGGCAGCAGCACTTCCTCTCCTCTCTAAATAAATCCCGATGTTTATTGAAGATCTTTTTGGCTCCAGCCAAAAAGTCATTATAAAAACTTCCAACATAACTCAGCAATACGTTGAGGTCTGGTAAGCATGGCCCAGATCGATACAGGGAATCAATTCATGTCACTGTCTGCATTAGCTGGTGGTAAATGTAAAGCATCCTTTCAAACAGAGGGCATAAACACCTTCTGGGAGGGCAAGAAACCCTGTGTAGGTCAAATAAGACCTCTTCACTCTCAGTTGTGCTGCCTGACACAGACAAGCAGAGGTTAAAGTTCTGGACTGGAGACACAGAATTATCAGAGCAGCAGCAGGGTACCACACGCAAGTGCTGGATGCTTCAGTCAGCATGACTCTTCAGTCTGACCTTCACCTAACCAGACCTGTTGTTGAGTAAGATAGTGTGGTTTGCCTGCAGTAGGCAGGTATGAGCCAGAAATACTTGATATTTTTTTTGTATCTCTTTTGCTTTTTTTTTTTTTTTTCTTTCAAAACATCTTCTGTTGTTACTTCCCTCTCCTATTGGTCCTGCATTCTCCAGCATTGTAATGTAGCCGCAGTTTATCTGAGCAGGATTATATAATTACCCATGCCGTGTTGTATAAGAAGAATATGACTGTATGTCTCCTTTAATTTTGTTCTTAGCAACTTTCATTAACTGAATATCACAGTTGTGAAAAAATATGGTAAGAAAACCCCATTACAATTATAACATTTTGAAGATTTTCAAACTAACATTCCAAAACCATTAGACCTAAATGATAATAATTGAAACAACTTTAAAAGCCACATTTGTATACATTTGTCAAGTATAAATTATTTAGCACAATAATCATTAAAATACTGATTTAATTTTCTGCCAATTTACTAATCAAGTTTTAGCTCTACAGTAGTTATGTTCCATCACAAGGAGAAAAAGGGGTTGTCATCAGCGATGACGACCAGAGTTTATCCTGCTCACTGCAATAACTTGAAGCTGACAAAAGTAATAAAAAATGTACCGAAAATTACAAAATGAAAATCAGACATCAGTCTGACTATTTAAAGGATGAAAACTAGTGACTCTGCTTATGCACCACACTGAACAAGTTGTTGGGGGCAACTTGTCCCTGGCAGTGTATCCCAAGGCAAATTGGTTCTAGTTGAGGGGCCAAGCTGAGTGAGATTGAAAAGACCCTTGAGAAGAAAAAAAAATCAAGGTCCATGGGGAAGGGTCTTGTCAGGAAGTGCCTGGTGCTGGGCATTTACTAATGGGGCTTTCCAGTGGGTCTGCCACCTGCAGGAGGCCTCATAGGGATCTGATGCTTTGTGGATCAGGTAGACACAAAAGTTTTAAGGACCTTAACAGACAGGGAGATGGGGCTCAGTCATTCAAGTGGGCTCAGAGTAGAGCCACTACTCCTCTGAAAAAAGGAGGCTAGGTGACATGTTTTGGGGATTCTGAACCAAGCAGAGACACTTGGGCCGACCCAGGACACGGTGGCTAGACAATGCATCGCTACTGGTTTGAGGAAAGCTGGAGGACGTGGTTTGCGAAAGGGAAGTTTGGGCCGCTCTGGTTAGACTGTTGCCCCTTCGACCTAGACCAGGATAAGGAAAATGAGTGAATGGATGGAGCACAACGCTTCTGTTCTACTCTGCTGTGAAAAACCTTTTGGGGTCACCTGGTGTAAAAAAACCCAAAAAAAAAACACAGGAAACATTCTAAAGCTTTGAGAAGGCTGTGTAAACATTATGTAAAACACTAAGTACAGTTTTATTTTCAGCAAATCAATTATTTTTAGGAGCTGCAAGTCACAGCCTTTTAGCTGACACAGTTTTATGAGAAAGTATTACCTTGGGGTGAGAATTCTGAATTAAACAGGAAGTAATCAGCCTTTTTTCTGATAATTTGCAGCATCATAATTGGCATGCCTTACTTATAACAAATCCGACATCTTGCTCAGGGGTAAAAGCAAGAGTGACTAAGGCAAGCATACAAAAAAAAAATACTATTAAAAAAAGGGGGGAAAAACTAAATCCTCAGACGACTGTGTCCATCTGTGAAGGGGAAAGCACCTTCATTTTTTTTATTCCTGTTTGACAGATTAAAGGAACACTGATTAATTGGTCTCTCTGATGCTACTTTTAATGAACAGCGAGGTCGGACCGTTGGGGGCAAATTAGCTTGATCCTCTTTTTGCGGAACAGAATTAATGAAACCCCTATGGATTAAAGCTGAAGTGTGCTGTGGATCCTGGCTCATGTGTAGTTCGAATACTTTGCACTGGGAAAAAAAAAAATTCTAATATTTAAATCAAGAATGCAAAGGTTCACTAGTTACCCTTTGTAATGCAATAAAGCTCCCATTAATGAGATTATCAGGCACTATCATCATTAGCCCTTCAACATCGCACCATAAAATGGTGAAAAATAAAAATACAGGCATGTGGTAAACTCTGAATTAGAGCATTAGATCTTTTTTATGACACAGTGTTGTGCTTACAATTACACTTTAAGTAATTGTGCATGGATTTTCGCATTAATTGAGTCATGCTGCTATGTATAATTAATCCCTTTAACCTCTAGACCCGAGCGGCTTCCCCTTCAGAAAAATCACAGGCAGTGAGAGACTGATGCAGGACTTAAAGAACAATGTGTTCTCACACCAGGAACAGTGTGACTGCAGTTGTTAACTTCTCAGAATAAAGCACAGCACAGATGCAGCGTGTCTCCGAGAGCAGTGTATTGCTGCAGACTTGGTGTTAGTAGTCTGCAGAAGACACAAAGATGCAATGTGAAAAACTGTCATTTACATTAAATGGGGAAACTGAAACTTCATCTTAAAAATGAATGGCAATTTACACTTTTAAACCATGACACTGCAGTCTTTTTCAACACAAAACCATTCAGTCACCATTTTTCAGTGAATTATTGCTTTAGGCAAGTAAGGCCTGACTTTCAGTGACTATTTTTTAAATGCAAAACTAAAAACATGGTGTAGGCAAATTTATGGTCTTGGCTAACTAGACTGTAATGAGCAACATTTGCTTGAATTGCAGACAATTTTTAAAAGAAAATGCCCAATGCAGACTAAATACTCATGAAATTCCCCCAGTTTGATTAGAAGCAAAGTGCATCATATAGGCACAAGTGAAGTCAATCTATACAATAACATAGGAAGAGGAACACAGGAGGGAAACAAAAGCATGGGACACCAACACTAAATATAAAACAGGAAGTTCAATGCACAGTCGCCTCAAGGCGCTGTATATTGTAAGGTAAAGACTCTGTAATAATTACAGAGAAAAACCAACAATCAAAACGACCCCTATGAGCAAGCACTTGCGACAGCGGGAAGGAAAAACTCCCTTTTAACAGGAAGAAACCTCCAGCAGAACCAGGCTCAGGGAGGGGCAGTCATCTGCTGCGACCTGCTGGGGCTGAGGGGAGAAAGAAAGGATAAAAGACACACTGTGGAAGAGAGACAGAGATTAATAATAAAAGGAAAAGCAAAGTTTCAGGATGTACAACCAAAACAGAGCTGAAATATGTTGATAACCAGTTCAGATAAGCTGTCAGGCAGCAATTAGTAAAACTTTTAGTAGGGCATTTTTGCACAGCAGAAAAACTGAATTGGTTGTTCATTCAAATTCTGATCGAACATGACATGGCCCGTTTTATTCTTTGTTTCTTTTTTAAAAATAAATTTTAATATGAAAATGAATTTCTGGAGTTTGAAATTAATATATAAAATATTTGTAAAAAGCTATGTAAATATGACAACAGAAGTACAGCAGCAGTTAAGAAAAACTTACATTTCTTGCTGTATAGACACATTTCTTAGACATACATGTATGCTCTTTTATGTAAATATGAGCAGAATTATAGGTTACATAATTCTGCCAGAAGGGTCCCGATGGAAAGAAATGATTCACATAAGCAGCGGTATCATATCCTCTGTGACAAACTGAAAAGAAAGCTATTTTCCAACACAATACTAAAACAAAGAAAAAGAAATTCATATTAGTTTTCTAGAATATAACAGAAAAGAGAAGCTCTGTGTTAGATATATTCATACATTATCATGACAAAATGTAAATTTGTAAAATTCAGGCACCTAACCTTATGATAGGAATTTACACATTGGCAAAATTTCAATCCATGAAGTAAAGAAACTGTGCAGTCCTCTCAGCTGCCTCCTTTGTAGTAGTTCTAGCTATGTGGGTGGAGGTGTGAATAAGGTTCAACCATGTTTCCTTCTGCTTTGATCTATCTCCTCTTGTAGGCAGAGATGGTTCCCTTCAGTGGCCATAACACACCAAGAAGATTAAATTTAAGCAGAATGAATACATTTGCTTCTTTTGAATTGGGTGGCTAGATGCTTCACTTTGGCAAAAACTGTTGTTCAAGTGCAAGTTTGCTCTACAGAAAAATGAAAGGACAAAAAATATATATATAATATGTTCCCTCTTTTCAGCCACTAAATTATTACTTAAAAAATCTTGTTTGGCTTTTTTCTAGTACTGTGCAAAACTCTTGACCCATGCCTCATTTCTATTCTTTTCTTTTTTTAGGAAAATGGGAAATAAATTAAGTAATTTGTTCACATTCACGACTTGCAGACAAGAGTCTTCAGATCCAGCACTGCATGTCTTGATATCCACCTCATACATGGAAATAAAGCACATAAAAACAAGAACTGTACAATCCTAATGAGCTTGAAAAACCCATATTTGGTATGACTATATTTATTCTTTAACACAGCCTGAACTCTCTCAGGCAAGCTTTGCTCTAATTCCTAAATAGTTCTCCAGGCTTCTTGAAGGACATTCCAAAATCTCTGCAAAGCTCTTCTTCAAAATCTGCTTGCTTTTTGTTTTGTTCTGTCAAGATGATCCTCCATATGTACTTATTCATATTAATTTTCTACAATCCAACATAGAATGACTGACAAGGACTGAACCAAAACTTTCAAATTTGGATCCATTGCTCCATAAGACCTGGTGCTGCTGACTTTCAGTCCTTGTGTCGCTTGGCATACCTCAGCTTTTTCTCCCTGTTTCCCTTCCACCCACCCTTCCACAATGAGGAGAAGAGTCAGATGCATCTCAGGACAAAGTCTAGCAAAGACTCGACACAGGACCTATATCTCAAGGACATATATGTTTCATCTGCTGTAGATCTGTAGATTCAGACACACTGCACACCATGCTGAGATCTCCCAAGTTTTCAGCTAATAGCTCTTTGGGACTCACCTTGTCGCTGCAAAAATACTGGTTTATGCCTGACATTTGGTATGTTTTGTAGATTTGAATAAAGAAAGAAATGGGAACAAGTTACGTGTTTTTGTGACAGGCTAGTGACAAAATGAAAAAGCAGCCAATGTCCAAAGAAAAATGTTGACATACTTCCGGAAAGCCTGGAGAACTATTCCTTAAGACAAGTTTTTAAAAAATTATATGAAATTCTGGCTCCTTGGAAGCACAATATAAAGAAACGAGGCTGCTTTTTCAGTTATTTATTATTCCAAATTAAATTTTCATAATTTATCATTTTTTATTCATAAAAATAGCCAAAAATAGAAGAATGAGTTGATAGGGTATTGGTTTTGGCAGTGAATATGCCTCCCACAGCAGTGTGTGACCAAGCTGGTGACCAGCATGTGGAGGAGGAGTCAGGCTGCTGTGGCTGTGTATGGTTCTTCCACATGCTGCTGAGGCCCCTGTTTGTTAAATGAATAAATTGTTAAATTGCCAATATGTCTTGTTTCTTCCGACTTCAGTCATCCAACCCAGTAAATGACACCAAGCAAGAGTCATTAGCAGAATAAGCTGCTTGGCATTGGCAGAGAAGATTTCATGGGCACAACCTACATACTCAACTCTGCTGCTCAACCTCACAAATGTGGCACCATTTAGGGGAAATAAACAGGCTTTCCACCGGTATAAGATTTACTGCCAAGAAGCATTGTTACAACAAAGAAATAACTGACCAAACACAAATTTCCTTAATTCTTGTGCTAACTTTAGAACATAAAAACAAATCAAAGCAAGTCAGGGCGATGTGTCAGCAAAGCAACAGCTGTGCATGGACTGGACATTCAGTATTTAAATGCACTATGATGTTGGCTCATTTGTGTAACATGAAACAAACACCTTTAACTTCCATTTGCACGGGAGTCCAGCCAGTTTTCCTCCTCCAGTCCATGTATTACATCATGTAGATTACTGTGCCATCATTGCTCACTTCCTCACAGCCTCAACTGCATAACAGAGTATTAGCAGTTCTGACAGCACTACAGCTAACCACTTTGGGATAGCTTGTGTTTTTGCAATCTGTAGGGAAAACTAGAAAGCACTCTGTTTGATCAGAGCAGCAGACCAAAGCCAGCAAATGCTACCTGACTGAACACACATAGCTTATTGATGATGACATGTTTCATTTTGATGGTTCGAGTAAATCCTAAACATGCCGTTACAGTTCCATTTTCAAAAATTGAGCCTGAGGTAAAGAACACTGGCTTCTACTAAGAAGCTCTAGCACATTCACAGAGCGAGGCTGCCCTTTTAGTTGTGCTTTGTCTTCCATCCTCATGGCAGTTCAAAGAAAATTTCTCATGTGTAGGGGTATCTGAGAGCATATATCTATGCGCTTTTGTCAGCCTCTCCAGCATACATTTTATGGCTTGGGAGCTCTGTAGCTACACGATATAATAGCAGGATGCAGCACATGACATTGCAGCAGAGAAATTTGCACTGAGGGCTGTCATATGGTGTGTGGATATGGTGTCTATAAACCCTGAGGGTAAGAATGATAAAAAACCCTGTTTTGTTGTATTGCAGGGGAGAATTCTCCCATTAACTTTGGTTTGATTGCATATAAACATGGCACGCAGACGGCAGAGTGCTTGTTTCCAGAAATCCCTGGCTGAGCACTGCTGTATCTGCTGCCAAGTGAGGTAGGTTACATGGCTGGGAGCAGAGTAGCCTCAGCCGTGGATGGCAGCCTGCAAAGACCACTGTCTGGTGCCAGGGTTACGGGTATGTAAAGGGAGGCAAATGTGCCCATTACACTCTTCCTCACTAGCCGAGTGTGATCTGCTGCTCTCACTCCCTCTGTCTCTGTCCTTCCTCCATTTGGATCGAGCTCCAGCTCCAAACGCCTTTCAGCAGCTTTCTCTTTATCACACTGATACACTCTTGTACCAAGAATATAAACACACTGACTCACTTACACACAAATTCTCAGCCTTCAATCCATCCCATGCTGTACAGACAAATCAACAGTTGGAGCCAGAGGCTTGCTGCCCATCTGGTCAGCCATTTCCAGCCGGTCCCAGTGTGCAAAAAAAGAGAACCCTCTAATCCTCATCTTGACTTAGAAGTAGAGGGTCTGATAGTTTCCCCCAGTCAAAGTCAAGGATGGTAAATGCAGTTCTGTCCCCAAACTCTCTAATCTCCCTCCCTTTCATTTTGCTTTCCTTTTTCTCACTCTTTGTCTCACACTCACCCCCACACACACCCACACACACACACACCCACACACACCTCACCTTTTCTTTCTCGCTCAGTCACAAAGTATATCTACTGTAGTGGTTTCATTGTACTAAATCCAGGGGGGAAGGCCCACTTTGCAGACACAGCAGCAGCTAATGTACTGTACTCCACAGTGATTAGTGAGACTAGCTCACTACAACTGTCAAGCCGAGGGCCGAAAGACCTGGCAATTGTGTCAAACATTTGAACAGATTGCAAAGTGCACTTTAAAAGCACTTCTTCATTTATGCTGGAGTTAATTTGGCTCAAATCCGAAGTTGTTAGTGATGCTGCAGTTTTTCTTTTCTCTTTTCCTTTCTTTTTTTCCTTTTTTTTGCCGGCCTAGTTTGCACTCATAGAGGAATGAATCATAAACAAAGCCTTGTTGTGAAGATGATAGGGCTTTTATTGCAGAATGTAATATTGTGCTATCCAGATTCGCTTTGCCTTCTGGCAGTGGCAAAATATGTGGCTAAATAAAACTCACTTTGGCTTACACACTTATAATTCTGTTAGGGTAAAAAAATAAACATGAATGCGTTACCAAGAGCTCCAACAATGTCAGCATTTTAGCAATAAGCTTTACTGCATACAGTAAGTGAGTTACTTATTTGGCTGTAGAGAGCCTTAGCTGTCTTGTGATTTTATTCAGGGAAGATTGGCTGGAGAGGCACACATTTTTTTTTTTTTAGCCACAATATTTTTTTCTCAAATGTAGCTACAAAACACAGCACTTCACACCTGGGAGCAGCATTCTATAGCCATTGTTTTCAGTACCTGGCCAATGAGCAGCTCCACTGGAGCAGTGGGAGGTTAATTGGATAGCTCAAGGGCATTTTGATCTTTGTTGTCATGGGAGTACACATCGGTACTTGTTCTCTTTGCCTAATCAAATTTTAAAGCAGGTCTCCTGGTTTGAAAAGCTGACCTTCCAACACAGGCCTTCTTCTTCTCTGACCCATACACTGTAAACACTACATATACAGCAGATCTGCAAAGTCATATATGCCAGAGCAAGAAATGAGCACCTGTTTGAGTTCGATACAAATTTAAATGTCATTACCTATTTCAATTTGTACAACACGGTTGTTGATTTACAGTTGTTTCTCAGTTGCTTTGCCTTCATTCTCCAATGACAGCTGAAGTTACAACAGTATGTGAAAACCTTCAGAACACTTTGTTCCTTGTACTGTACACAACAAAGAGGATTTCTCATTCTTTGTTGCAGACTAAAGACAGTTGTCTACAATTGAACAAGATCTTGGTTGTTCAATTCAAAGCAATTTTATTTATATAGCACCAAATCAAACAACAGACACCTCAAGGTGCTTTATATTGTAAGGTAAAGATCATACAATAATACAGAGAAAACTGCAACACTCATATGACCCCCTTTGAGCAAGCACTTGGCGACAGTGGGAAGGAAAAACAGCCTTTTAACAGGAAGAAACCTCCAGCAGAACCAGGCTCAGGGAGGGGCAGTCATCTGCCATGACTGGTTGAGGGTGCTAATGATTAAATGCAGAGTGGTGTAAACAAAAACAGCAAGTGGAAAGCGGTGAGTACCGAAGAAAAACGCAGGGCATCATGGGAAGCCCACCAGTAGCCAAGGCCTATTGCAGCGCAATATAGGGATAGTTCAGGGTCACCTGATCCAGCCCTAACTGGATGGCAGTGGCGCAGCGGGGAGGTGCTCACCCTGCAACCGGAGGGTTGCTGGTTCGAGTCCCTGTCTGAGTGTGTGCTGTCATTGTGTCACATAACCCACATTGCCTAAGTAAGCTTTATGAAAAAGTAAAGTTTTAAGCCCAATCTTAAAAAGAGAGCGGGTGTCTATCTCCTGAATCCAAACTGGGAGCTGGTTCCCCAGAAGAGGGATCTCAAAGCTGAAGGTTTTGCCTCCCAGACACAAACTTGAACTCAAAATACACAGCTTTATTGCTGGAGAAAACAACTGAAACAGAACTGGACGGGGCCAGCAGCAAAACGAGAAAACTCACTAGAAGCAGGATACTGGCAGAGTGGCACACAGCAGGATAGGCAAGACACCAACGTGAACAAGAACCAAGAACAAGGTGACAACGCAGACAACATGGCAGGTAATGGGCAAATGGTAAAACAGCTGAGAGGGAAACACAGGAAGCAAAACTCAAAACAACAGACAGGGACTGGATGACTATCAAAATAAAACAGGAAGCAAGACGAGGGAACAAAGACGCAGACCTGATACATGGAAACACAAGTAACTATGAATAAACTGAGGACTAATAAACCAGAGATATAAGTTTAAACAGAAGCAAAAGAACACAAAACACTGGGCAACCGGCCCAGGACATGACAATACAATGGAACACTATCAGTCATGGAGTGACCTACCCAAGCCTGGACCTCAACATTATTAAAACAATGTGGGACAAATCTTCTTTCAATGCAGCAAACATAGAAAGAAGAGCTTTGAAATGTCTTTCAGGAAGCCTGAATAACGACTCCTGAAGACTTTACAAGAAAGCTTGCCTAAGAGAGTTCAGGTTGTGCTGAAGAATAAAGATGGTTATACCAAATATTGACTTTCAAGCTTGTTACAATTGTGCAAATTTTGTTTTTGCATTGTATACTATATTTGCATGCATGATTGCATGTTTCAATAAATAGCAGAATTTAAAGAAATGAGGGGCAGTTGAAGGTTTTTGCTTATTACTGTAAGTCCTGAATGTGAATATAGTACAGTTTTTTCCTCAGTTGCTTTGGTACAAATTTTTAAGTTCTCAGCTCTTAAGATATGTTTTCCAAAATAGCTAATATATGCAGCAAAAAACAATTACACGACTCACCTCAAACCTTTAATTCATTGTTTAAAATTGAGTTTTGTGTCAATGAAAAAGTCATTGTCACCAAAATGTATAGTTCCTTAGTGTATAAATTAAGGTGGTTGGAATGTTTAGATTATTTGTGGTGGACTCTCACAGTCTTGCCTTACCTGTTTTCACTGACATTAGATGTTTACTAAAACTCTTAGAATAATAACCTGCTATTGTGTATTAAAATACAGTAAATATACTCTTCAGCTATGAAAACCTGATAAATATAAAGAGCACTAGTATTTGCATTTATTGTGAGCGGCCAAATATTACAAAACAATATTTATTTTCTTTGGTCAGTTGTGTTGGGGGTTTTGCTAAAAAGCAGTAAAGTATTACTCATTACTTGTAACCTTTTTAGAAAAATTAATGCATTACATTGCTTAATTACACAATTGGTCATTTTTACATTGTTCATTATATTACTTTTGTGTCACAGAACTTAACTGCACTTTCACATACTTACCACTTAACAACATAAACCTTTGGCTACAGTTCCACACGCTGACAGAAAATCCTATTCTAATGAGGACACACAAGAGCTTTCTTTTAATGGTTAGGTTTTAACACTACACGACAGCACTGATTCAACTGCAGAAACAGGTATGGTTAGATATGGAGGCTATAGTGCCTAAAGCCTGACTGTTCATCACTGTTTGTACCTTTTGAATATCAGGCTCTGGGAGCTCAGCTGGGGTCCGCTTTAACATCAGTCTGTACTTTGCTGCTACCTTTGTGTTAGCATTATGTCTTTGAAGACAGCTGGAAAGAGTCAGCGTCATGTTGGCAGCAGTGAATAGTTGTTTCTGGCGAGGGCACAGTTTGCTCTTTACCATCACATTCTTGTTCTTTCGTGCAATAAAGATAAAAGTAACTTCAGAAGTCAGCAAGAAGAAAGGATTTGTCTTCTATCCGCCCATAGCAGATAACTAAAGAACCTATGCAACATAAGTAATGACATACTTGTTTGCTTGGAAATTGTAATATAACTACTGAACTCCCAACACCAAAAAACTTTTCAGAACAAAGACATGTATGCTATCAGTACCAAAATAAAACATGTACTATAGAAACAAAGCAGGGCCTGTGATGTGCAACTGTAAACTATTGTAATCGTTGCCACTACTGTCCTCACACCTTCCCTTGCAATGTAACAAGGGAAGAAACACTGTGTGCCCAATGAGCCCTTGCACTGTTCTGCATCTTTCTATATTCTGTGGTGATCTCCTGCTTCTCTTTCACTGGCAAATCTGAGCAGGCTCCTCCACGTTCACATCTAGCTGAAACAACTGCGGTCAGATTCTGTAAGCATGTCTCACATTACTCATACTCTTACACCTGTGGGCTCAGCATATTTTAACAGTCAGATAGAAGAGTCGTTCTCAAACTTATGAACGCCACAGCCCAGATTGAAATCTGAAAATCTTCTGCCACACGACCTACGAATTTGATTACAACTCTGATTAGCACATCATCAGATGAAGCATTTCCTGCTTTTTTCACAGATTTAGTTGGAGCTTCTGTTGATTCCCTAGTTTTTCCTAGTTTTCATTTTATATTTGGCAGCTGGCAGCTACATAAAGAAAGTACACCCTCTATCAATTCTAAGTAATATGTAATTCTTTTATGTATCAGGACCAGTGTTGTAGTACTCGAGACCGGTCTTGGTCTTGAGA
>JAVDPK010037573.1:0-23571 GCA_034780415.1 Cichlasoma orientale
TGTGTGTGTGTGTGTGTGTGTGTGTGTGTGTGTGTGTGTGTGTGTGTGTGTGTGTGTGTGTGTGTGTGTGTATCAATACAAAGTTCCTAACATTTTTTGTGTCCCTGAACATTACTTTTCATCAGTCCGTTCTCATTTTCCACTTGTTGGCGGTTGGAGGGGTGGTGGAGGAGTAAGTAAAAATGTATAAAAACTGCTGGCATAGGTTTAGAAAAATATCATCGTTTGGGTTAAAATGCAAAGGTTGCAACATTTAAAACCTCTTTTTCTTGGTTGCCATGGTGATGCCTCCCTGCTCTCTCCACACAAAAGATGTGCGTCTGACTCAAAATTTAATAACATAACAATTTGTGTCCGTGAACATTAAAACATGTATGAAAATAATGTGTTTTTAGTTTTAAGTACCACCTTGCACAGTATTCCATGTGATAAACACCGTCTCTACAGTGAGGGAGAGTGGTGGTAGCACACAACATCCTGTTGGTGTATTTTTCAGTGGCAGGACAGTGAGTGAGGTTCGGGCTGAGTGAAGGATGAAAGAAGCCAAGTGCAAAGTGTGACAGGCTTGAACGTGGAGCTGACACAAATGCAGGTTTATGCATTCATGCGGACCACAAAGTAACGTGTGTTTATTGTACAGAGGAAACATACAGAGGCAGCAAAGAGGCAGGTGAGAGGAAGCAAAAACAATGAGACTGAGAGGAGAGTGGGTATTTGAGAACAGGTTTTACAAACATGCTCAAGAAAAATAAGAAAAAAAATTAAAGCTGAAAAAATAACAGGATCTGCAAAATAGAACGAGAATTTATTCAAATCTGTTTGGATCAGCACATAAAGTGGTCCCGGAAGAAAACCTAGTCCAGAGTGCAGAGACCTGAGACTGGGACACCAGTTCACCTTTTAGCATGACTGTGATCTAAAGCTAACAGGCAAAAACAAACACTCGAGTGGCCTCAGGCTAATACTCTTTCCTTGAGTGACCCAGCCAAAGCTCAGACTTAAACCCTATATGTGGGATGACCTGAAGATGGTAGTTCACAAACACTTTCCATCCAATGTGGCGGAGCTTGACAGGACTTTCCAAGAAAGGATAAACTGCCTAAGTCATGTTAAGAAAAAAAAAGTTGGAAGCACTAAATGCTGCCAACGACACTTCTATAAAGTATTGAATTAAGCCTGAATACGTCAGTATCTTTGTACTAATTTTTAAAAAATTATTTAAAAAAAAAATCCATAAAAAAAAAAAAGATGGAGCCTGTGTGCTGCATGGGTGAGTTACCTCAAAGGTTTTATGTCAGCTTTTATTCTGGGAGGTGGGGGGTGGGTTAGTAAGGAAGTGGTTCCCAGATGGAATACAAAGGTACACTGGTATTCCTGCAGAGAGGAAAGTCAAGGCGAGGCTTGGGGTTTTGTGACAGCTATACATTAATATTGCCATATACACAAAAAAGTTCTGAAAGAATAGTTAATTCATGTCTCAGTACTTTGTACTCATTCTTTACCCATAAAGATCCTTAAAAAAAAACTAAAAATGTTAAAGGAGAACCCAGCACTTTTGAACAGCTTCCAGATGACAGAAAATACAATTGGTATGACATATCAAAAGGTCTGACTGACCTTAACAGGGCGCAAGTCACATAACCTACCACCTGAGGAAAAGAGAAAACTTAGTAGAGTGCAAGACAAAATTGCATCATCTGTCAGGGGAGATTTTGACCACTGCTAGCTTTGTCCCAAGATAAAGAGGCACGGAATGTCTGACAGAAACATAGCCTACTTCAAAACAGCGCTGATGTGAATGTGAAAAGGCAGCAAGTGTGTGACAAGGTGACAGCAGCAAGGCATATGCTAGCGGAGGAGTGACAGTTGTGGAAAGGAAAGGAAAAAAATTGAAGGTATCATGTTAGGTCAAAATGATGAAAATTAGCAGTAAAAAACATAATCATAAGAATTGAGGACCCATTAAATGACAGAGGGTACATTTTTTTCTAAAGTATAACTATCAGCCTTGAAATTTACGACTGTCTTTAGGTGTGCTTTGGACACAAAAAGTTTGACAGCTGCTGGGTATGACATCATTTCATACCCAGGTGACACAAAACGAGACACTTCTCTAACAAGCCTATAACACCTTTCTGAAAAACACCATCATTTATTCAACTGACTGCAAGAGTTCAGCTACATAATCTGCCTTATTTTATGGCCAATCATTAGAATGGACGCAAATCTGAAGCATGAAAATTGTACCGGCCACTTTATTGGAAAACCTTTGAAGCAAGTGTTTGAATCTGTTCATGTAAATACATTTTCCCTAAACGAACGAGTACTAATGTAACATGTTGCTTGTGCGTCGCTGAAGTTTCCATTTTATTAGTAATTATCATGATAAATTTAGGCTTGAACATTAAGTACCCATGTAATAACTGCAGGAACAAATATAATTTTTTGCACACTTCTTGTGTGCAAAAAGAGAGAAAAGCATTTAGCAAGTGCAACAGGATTAGAACACAGACAACAGAGTAACTAATTCTAAATGTCATCATGTTCTAAGATGAGGGCTGAAATGATCAACCAGCAGTTCCTGGAGAAATCCTTTGTTATGAAATTTTATCCAATCACAAGGTTTTATTTCTGAGAGAGGTTCACGGAGTTGAGTCAAACACAAGAATCCAATTCTTATGAAAGAAATTTAACAAGGCCATCGAGTTGCTTAAAAGAACCTTCAGAGCAATGCTTTGTTTGCCTCCACAAAGTCTAAAGGACTTCCAAAATCCCCTCAGAGTTAAATTAAAACTAATGTTGCTGCTTTGTAGTGTGGGTATTGTTCAGTATCTCACTTTGATTAGTGTTTTACCTGGCAGTTCTTTCAAGCTTTGAAAATACGCTTCTTCTTGAGGGTAATTATCACCGGCGCAGAATCAGGTCTCAAACATAATACCTGCACAACAAAACCACAGTCAAATTGCTTAATGTTCCTCATTCTTAGTTAAACAAAGTGAGAAGACACATAAAGGCACACACACTGAGGCCAGATGCATTAAAACATATTTCAGAACGTTGTGCATGCTTGGGGTTTTTTTTTCCATGTCCACATTGAGTCAATAACTCCAAGTTAGCATCTACAAAAGAAAAAAAATAATTTAGCATTGTTTGTTTATTTAGCATTCAGATCTAGTGAATGGATTTTTTAAAGTAATAAATAAAGCCTGGCTCTTCTGGTTGGTCAATGACAGAGCCATTCATCCATCCTTTTTCTTTCACTTATCCAACTCAGGGTCACAGGGGGGTTATCCCAGCTGCTATAGGGCGAGAGGCAGAGTACACCCTGGACAGGTCACCAGTCTGTCCAGGGTGTACACAGAGAAAGACGACCATTCACACCCATTAACATGGGAGAACACAGAAAGGCCCGCAGCCACATTCGAACCCAGGACCTTCTTGCTGTGAGGCAGCAGTGCTAACCGCTATGCTGCCCCAAATCCTTAACCCTTCAAAGCCTGAACCATGAATTTTTTTAAAAAAATTTCTTTGAAATGGATCGTATACATACATTTTAATTTGTAGCATTTTTGTAACAACACACTTTTTTTTTTTTTTTGCAGTTTATTGCTTAAAGATGTATTGTGTAATTGATTTAGGTTTTTCAGGGAAAGAAAAACATTAAAAAGTTTTTGCTATTTGTGTGCAGATACACAAAAGTCGGTGCACATTAGAGTTGTCTGCTGCTTGCTTATTACTAAGTGAATAATCATTTATAATTAGATTTTCTGCCATTCTAATGTTCATCTCCACCTTATCATAGAATCCTTGATTTGATCCAGAAAACAATGTACCAGTGATCCAAGGAGGCAGCATCTTTTAACATTTCTTGTGTGAAGCCATGACTAAAGCTACCTGACTTATAACCTCAACTAGACTCAGGATGTCTGTAGTCCTGAGCCAGCATTCGTTACAGTGGTGCTAGACAAGCTGAAGAAGTATTAGAAACTAATCATTCCCTCTGAGAGAAATCTGACCTACTTCAAACGAGTGCTGGATCTGAAGCAGAGGTATTGCATTGTGTGACAGGTAAAGGAGGAAAGGTATATGCTAATGGGGTAGAAAGAGTCTTACAGCTGATTTTAGATTCTAATGGACTGTCAAGAACTACAATAAAAAGAACCGGTGAACAGACATAAACACAGGTTTGCCTTGGACACACAAAATTAGCAACAACATCCAGATCTTCTTTTGTGTTTGACCAGCAGGCTGCTTGTGATCCTGAGTACTCCTATTATTAATGATTAATGGTAGCAGCATGAATAAATATAATGTAATTATAGTTCCTCACAGACTTAAGAGGAAGACAACAACCTAAAAATCAACAATAATAATAATCACATAGACCTAATGTGAAGTTCTTGCCAACTCCTCCTAATTTACCATTTAAGTTAGTAACAGTTTGTGTGTCGGGGGCCTTCACGTTCATTCAAGGCTGTGAATGTTTATACTGAGAATTTTGGATTGGTCATTGTGCAAACTTGCTTAAAGAGGACTTCCAAGAGCAGAAACAACTCATTCAGCTATGCTGCGTTTCTCACTGTGACCACAGAAAACGAGGAGATGTGCCACGTATGCGCGAACATTTGGGTGTTTTTTTTTACAGCGTGGTAAAATGAGGTCAGTGGATCTGATGTGTCATGTCAGTGGGCGTGCACAGCTTTATTTGCCTTTTTGATTGTACGTTTGGCAGACAGGGATTTTGCAGCTGCACCGAGTTTGTTTCATTTATTGACCTATTCAGTGTTTAGTTAAAGGAATGACAAACACACTTCCTGTGTCTCTGCTGCACAGTCTCCTACTTAAATATTTACATTCTAAAAGCATTCATTTCTTTCCGCTTCCGAGATAACACAGTAACGTGAAACCACGTAACACCCCCCACAGTGGCTATTATGTACCACCTTTTTTTCAGTTATTCTTCTGTATTATATAAATGCACAGTCCGTCCATTCATCCATTTTACACTGGCTAAGAGCTGCTTTTCATTTTTATCATGATGTTTGTTTATGTGAGTTCTGTGTTTTGTAATTGGCTCTTTGGAGACTTGAAATGGAAATAAATCTGCCCAGAAAGCACTTTGGGTCAATTCCTGTTGTTTTTAATGTGCTACAAATAAAAGTGGCTTGACCTGCAACAGCAGCAGTAATGAAGAAGTTAAGTTGTCAATTTTAATCTTTTTTGTAAGATTTGACAAAACAAGTATTTAAAATTTAAATTTTAGGGCATCTATTAGTTTTATGAATGAGTTAGATCATTTCATTAGAATAAACTAATAAAGGGTACAACAAATAACTCACGAGCTAACACATCTAAATAATTAAATTATTACAGAAGAAGACCATTATGAAAAATTAAAAATGCACTTTGGATAACAGGTGGTATTAGTTATCCAAAATTTTAAATTTTTCATAAATTTAAATTTCTCACAGCTAGAAGGGCTGGGATCGATTCCACATGTCAGACCTGCATCCACACTGCTCCGCCTGCAGCCCTTCACCTTCTCAGCTCTGCTCCTCAGCCCTGTTTGTGCCAATTGTTGAGTGAATGGGTGTCTGGTGTTGAGTAGGCTGTCCCTGTCTGCCACGCACACACACACACACCTACACACACACGTAGGGTATCGGAGAGGTCACATGTGGTGCCGTGCGGCCTCTTGCCTCCCCTTTTTAATTACATTATAGTCATTATGATTCACAACACATCATTATACACATTATACACACAGGACCTTAGGGGGCAGGTATGTTACCCAGAGGTTGATGAGGTGGTGCTGCTGAGGTGGCCTCACTCATCTGTCTGCCCCTCGATTTTATTTGCACCTTAGATATTGGGGGTTTTGGGGGGCGGAGTCGATGAGCACTGACGACCAGCGGTCGGGTGCTCGTGTCACATCTGTCCCCTCAATTTTAACAGCGTCCTAGCTTCACACACAGCTTTACACCTCATACTTCCACATACACTAACACATGCACCCATCATATCACTGATAAGTTGGAGGCGGGGGGTGGGGTCATCTTCTACCCCTGTTTCCTAAATCTACCCCCAGGTGGGAGTCTGATGGTGGTTCGTGGGCCAGGCTGGCAGCATCCTGGGGTGGCTGCTGGCCCTGGAGGGGTGTTCATTTGCCCCCACTTCAGAGGGTGAGCAGATGTGGATGAGTGTGTGTCTTTGTGCATTTGGCCCTGTCTGTGTGTGTGTGTGTGTGTGTGTGTGGCTGGACCTGGGTCTGGGGGTTTCTTGTGCCTTGGTCTCCGTGTACAGAGTTGAGGAGAGCCGGAGTTACCCCTCCCTACTGCTCCCCAGTGGACGCGGTGCATTCAGATCATAACCTGCCAGGCTTAAAAAAAAATAGGCTGTCGTCAACATGATTTATGACAGGATTATATATGAAATAAAGAAATGACCTGTTTTGCAAGTATCTTTATGACTCTGTGTCATTGTACCCACTCTGTGTTCTACATTAAAATCAGTCCAGTCCCTTTTGGCCACTTAAAGTATCATTATAGAACTGTTGTTGCAAATTCTGCTGCCCTCTTGGCCACATTTCTCTTGAAAAAGACATTTTTAATGTCACTGAGAGTTTTTTCCTCTATAAATAAGAGATATATAAAAGTCACTTTGTTGAAAACTGATTGCAGCTTGTACCTTGTGTCAGGAATATTATTTCTGTCTCAAAATGACTTGATATCATTCATGAGAGACATGTTTGACAGATCATACACCAACAAGTCATTTACAACAGTTTAAATACTGTAAAGTGTGCTGACATTGCATTTTTGCGTGGTTCTCGAGCTGCACGATGGCACACAAGAAGGCGCCACAAAGCGTCATTTACATCGCCCAGAAACTCATTGGCCGTCCCCTTCCCTCCCTGAAGCACCTCTGCAGCACCTGCCGTCTCAAACGCGCGCACAGGACGCCGGGTGTTTAAGCTGCTGCCGTCTGGCAGAGGATTCAGGCCACGGAGGTCAAAGACAAATAGATTCAGGGACAGCTTTTACAACAGGACAATAGCTCTAATTAATGCAAATACCTGACCTGATCTGATTAGTGCCTTTTATTTCTGCACGTATATTTTTATCTCTGCACATATAGTATATTTTTTAATTCTGCATATGGGTTGTTTATTGTGATTACTGCTTGCCTTTCTTTTAGCACCGATGTGGGACAGTTTTCCAATTTCGCTACTAGTGTACTATTATTATTTGTACTACTGTGCAAAGTACGACTGCGTTTACAATGAAGAGATAAAGATAAATCACTTTTTGCACGACCCATTCAGCCCTGCAGTAATTATTCAACTTTTATCTAACTACAGCCCAATATATATTTATTTATCAATCATATCCAGCTGACTTTGGCTTATTTTAGCGCAGGTACGATACAATGCTGAAGTCACAGCCATATTATATATATATATATCCCGCACAACTCAAAATTCACTATTTGATGAAAAAGTCCATTTTAGGAAAAGCCATGAAATATGAGAACAGTTAAATGGTTAAATGGTTTTTAAAATGCCAAAGGGTCCAAATGGTCCCCTTCTCAGTTCTAGAGTTAAGGCAGACATCACTGAAGTAAGTTATGTGTTTAGTAGCTAGAAGGTCACAGTTCATGTCCCCTTTAGAGCTTCATTTTAGTTTAATTGCCTAGCCTTCAGGTTAAGGCATCCAAAGCCATCCTTGGTTAGGTTCAAGAAAAAACTGAGATTAAAACATGCCCTTTCACAATATTATTCCTGCACATCTAAAAAAACACATGCTTACTCACTGTTTAAATGTGACAAGTCCATTACTAATGCCAAAAACCTGGCGTGTCAAAGCACTGATGCCAAAGAACACCTTCTTTGTATGTGGAAGATGCCAGCTGCTTTAACAAAACAACAACATTTCGTGTAATGGGGACATGGACAGTGTCAGAACAGCAGGTGATCTCTGTCTTCACTCTACAAGTAAAATACATCCTCAATATATTTACAAATGTAAACTTAATCTGTGACTTCAGCATTGTATCGAACCTTCTGGGTAACAGAGGTGAGTAACATGCAGCACAAGTCCTTGGTTTGAATCTTGGGACGTCGACAGTGACCCCTAAACGTGGATGATTCCTGATGACATCCTTTAAACTCACAGGAGCTCCTCTTGTCTAAAGCTGTCTGTAGGTGGAGGTCACAGCTCTCTCTCAGTTGTATTGCACTTACTATTGCTGACTGGGCCCTGATCACTTATTCTTGCAATCCATCTTGTCCTGTCTCACAAAAATAGGTTATGGGAATATTACAGGTTATACAGTTATGGTGCTATAGGAAGGTTACAGGTTATAGGGTTCATCAGTATCATTCCACAAATCAGATATTTTTTGTAATATGAAATATAATGCATTAGAAAATTAATTTGTGCCCCAATCGTTTGCATTCTATGCACAAAACCCACTCCAAAGTACACGAAACCTGTTTTTGGACAGTTTGTAGCAGTTTTTATTTACCTCCAATTTTCCGATACAACAAGCAGATAGCATAAAAACCTGCAGGTTTTACAAAAGCTGGGACACAGTAGCCTTATCAATAAATGAGGCCACTACCTAAACAGACAATATGTATTCAAATATACTGTAGAAGTAGCCCCACATTGTGCCATACCAGCAGAACTCATTAACATGACCACAAATTAAATAAAGGCTGCAAGTGCTGCAGTGGGAGAAACAAAATGGTCAATTTATATGCAAATCTCAACCTTTTACAGAGAAGAGGCAAATATAAAACCCCTTTCCTCACAAATATTTTCTGCATTACATGTAATGATGTACACAGCATAATTTGCTTGCCTGTAGGTAGAGTTTTTGTGCGTAATCATTAGGCGTTCCTAAAAATGTCAACCACTCCAACTTTTAACCCATGCTAATGGGAAAGTCACTAAATAACCTTTCAAAATGATTTAACAATATTTATGAGTTAGCTCAAAGATATAAAGGGTATATCTCTCTGCATTTTGGAAGCACAACACATTAGAAGTGCAGCGTAGCAAAGCCAAAGCTTTGTGCACAAAAGGGTACAGACTGTAAGGTCCTCTTGGGGTCAATTTCACAAATGAGCAAGGCAAAACAGACTTGTTTCCGGTGGGTGTCGGACTCTGGCAGGGCTGCAAGTGACAGAAGGCGTCGCTATCTAAATGTGTGGATGATGCGGTCCTGTTGCCTTCATCAGGTAGTGGATTCCAGCTCACACTGGAGTGGTTTGCAGCTGAATGTGAAGCAGCAGGTATGAGAAATAGAAAGTTTGAAGCCATTGGGGTGGAGTGCCCACTCCGGGTCAGGATGAGTTGCTGCCCCAAGTGAAGGAGTTTAGCAGATGTCTCTTTTGAGGGACACTGTGGAGCAAAGGTGGTGAAACCTCTTCCTCTTCCATTCAGTCTCTGTACAACTGCAGCGAGCGCTTGGCCCGCGTTGGCGGCAATAAGCTGGACTCCTTCCCATGTCACCAATTATGTTGATAATTTTTATGGACAGAATTTCTAGGTGCAGCCAAGTGGCAGAAGGCTTCCACATTGGTGGCCGCAGGATCTTATCTCTGTTTTATGTGGATAATGTGGTTCTGTTGGCTTCATCAGGTGCGGGCCTCCAGGTCACACTGGAACAGTTCGCAGCCAGGTGTGAAGCGGCAGGAATGAGAATTAGGACCTCCAACTCTGAAGCCATGGTTCTTAGCGGGAAAAGGGTGGATGCGCACTCTGGGTCAGGCATGCGCTGTATCTCAGGGTATCTCAGGGTCTTGTTCACGAGTGAGAGAAGCGGGGAGCGGGAGATTGACAATCTATGTCCCTACCCTCACCTACGGTCACAATCTTAGTAGTGACCAAAAGAATGAGACTGTGGACACAAGCAGTGGAAAAGAGCTTTTTCCAAGGGGTACTTGATAAGCGGAAGAGGATGGATGGACGGACGGACGGACGGATGGATGGAACAAGGAAACAACAGCATTTAGCTGTAAAATACATGGATTAATAATAGTTTGCTGACTGTGTGCCCCTATTATTAATACTGTGGCGACCTGAATATTGTGAATGAGAAAATATGTCATTATTTTCTTTTTAGCAAATTTAATGTACATCTAAAAGTACAAAAAGTAGCTGCAAGATAGTCTATTTTCAATTTGTTTCCTAATAAGTACCAAGATGACAAGGCAGGTCATTTCTGTAGAATATCCCCAGAGAGGGAAACATCTCACAAAGTACTGATGTGAAAAGTGTTGCCATGTCCTTGTGAGCAGCTAGGTTGTTGTGTTTGAACAACCTCAACTGCAGTGGACAATCCTCCATGCTAATTACATGCTGTGTTGGTCGCACTCCAGACTTTCCTCAGCACGGTCCTCCTCCTCATCAGATCCAGACTCTGAAGAGAAGAGAGGTTCAGATGTTTGCTGGCTGCTATGAAAGCATCTCTCCCTTAAGAATGCTAGCGATCAATGCCCGCCCCTCTCCTCTCTCTGCACTGTGCAGGCACTCGAGGTCCTTAAATCTAGGGTCAAGTGCTGAGGAAATCTTCTTGTTCTGCTTGTTTTGTTCTCACCTGTCTCTGTCAGTGCTGAAGGTCTGCTTGAACTTAAGGATGTAGGCGGGTCATCCTCTTAAGTCTTCTTCACCTGAGACGATAGCCCACTTTGGCCCCACATGATACAGACTCCTTTCCTCGAAAGGGTTCAGTAAAGTATCTGCACTATTCAAAATCAATTAAACTGCAAGGCACCTATTCACATTCATATTAACTCCCCCACAAAAAATACTGAACACCATTTAGATGGATGAGAGTCGTATTATGCCATAACTAGCCTTTATTTTAGCTGGAAACACAATCTACATGCTAATTCATATTAGTAGCATTGTGTTGCCAAAATATAACAACATGTAAACTGGACATTATCTTGTCCAAGTTGTTGAGAGAATTTTTCACAGTCATAACCCTGTGGTTCCTTAGCATAAAGGAGTGTATTTTATCTGGCCATGTCCCAGCCTACTTTAAACAGGCCTCTCCTCAAGAAATCAGGTTTAGAGCCAACACTTCCCCATAACTACTGTCCTTCCACAAAATGACCTCTGCTTCCAGAAGTTCTTGCAACAATGGTAGAGGGTCAGCTCTTAGAGGCAGCAGTGACATATTTCCTCAATTTCAATGAAAATTTTAATGAGTATAGATGCAGGTTATCATTTTACACCATACAATTCTCCTAAATATACATGGGAAGGCAGTTGCCCTCAGTGGAATGGTACTCATCCTGCTTATCAAACAGAGTATTCAGAGATACTGTTGACAGTTTACTTTATCAACTGCCCTCATGGCATGTGAGGTAACACAGGGACTTGCCATTGGACCTATTTTGTTTAGTGTATATCTGTTGCCACTTTCTCTATGTAATCTGCATTTATAATGAAGTGCCCCGACATTGCCATGCTGATGATTGCCGAATGTATGTCTCATTTACTCTGGAAAAAAAAACCTAGAGTCTCTGCATTCCTCCATCACTGCCATTAAGGACTAGAGGACTTCTCATTTCTTGCAAATTAACTAGATACAACTAAAGTCCTTGTTATTGGTCATGATCGTTTTTCTAACGGTCACTTTCCTCCTTCGATAACTAAAGCAATTTCCTACATACCTGGGCATTATTTTAGATCAAAATCTCATTTTAAACAAGCATGTCAGGGATCTTGCTATACAGATATTAGAAATATCAGTTATTTCCCCAATGAGAGAACACCTTTTTCCCCACCCTTATTTCCTCTTGATGAGATTATTGCAGATCATCGTATACATGCTTAAATGATGCAGCGGTCTCTTGCCACTGTGCAGCACAAAACACAGCAGTAAACACTTGATGTGGGGCGCACATTACTCCAGCCCTAGCAGAATTACACTGGCTTTTCATTCACTCCAGAATTCAATACAAGATTTCATTTACTATATGATACGGCTCCACTTTATATTTCAGAGCTCTTAACACCTTATTCCACACTCGTGTCCCTCAGATTGGAGAATCAGTCGGTGCTGCATTTTCAGCGGTAGAGGCTTAAAACAAAGTGGGATCATGCTTCTGCTGTTTCAACACTGTGGAACAAGCTGCCTCTCGCTGTTAGATCAGCTCAGTGAATCAATAATGATCATGTGTGCGATTCTGTATAATGAATCCTTTTGCTTTAGGTACTTCAAGTGTATTTTGATGTTAAAATGTGTGTAATATTGCTTAATTAGGAGGATGCATTTTACATAAGGATCACACTTTAAAAAATTTATTCACTACAAAACAATTATCAGGTATTGTGAAGTGCCACGTCTCGTGTAATGCATCTGTATGAGGGCAAAGAGCTGCACTTAAATCTATTGACTTTAAATCCCAGGCCTTGACGTTCCTCCCCTGATAAATATAACATGTAACTCTACACCCTTTTCCCTAATCTATGATTTTAGATGCCCCGGCTGACATTTGAATCTGCTCAAACACTGTAAAGAAGAAGAATTCTACAGGTCAGTCAGAATGGTCGTGCACTTCATGTATTGCTCTCAGCAACATAACAGATAATCACTCGTAACCATATTATCATGCAGCTAATCATGTTTTGTTAATGTTAGACAAAGTTTACCAACATTTAGTGAAAATGCCTCCAATATAGAAATTCTTACCTGGAAGCTGCCTTGAACCACTAATCCTGCTTCCCACTGTTTCTTCTCCTCTCATTCATCCACCTTTCAAGGGTATCTGCACTGTGTTGTGTTCCTGCCACTCCTAACATGCTTGAGAATCTCCTGCACAGACATGGCCTCTCACAGTTTGTGGTGACTTTTCCATAATTTTGAAATTTCTTTTCATTAAGTGGCACGGATAAGCTAATGATCATATAAAACATTATGGAATTAATTAAGGGTGCAGAGATCGGCGCACGACTGCAAATCCCACACTGTACGACAAAGTAGATACAAGTAGAGAAATGGCTCTGAATACTGCAACTGAGCACACAAACTGATGGTTTTCTCAGGAGGTAAGTTATAACAATGTTACTGAGATTTAATATGATCAGTTTTGCTGCTGTTGGATGTGCGTTACAAATGTATGCCTTTCACATTTGCAGGACTGAGGGTGTTAAAATGTGTTTTTGTCCTTTACATTCTTCTGCCTACGTCAGAGCACAACAGCACCCCGGGGCATGACCTCAAAGTCGAAGCAGGGGACGTCACCCACCACTCCTTGTGAGGGAGATATTTTTTTTCGCTTGCACCGAAATTGAGTTTGGCTCCAAAGCTTCTCTATAGGGCTGCACACCCTAATGGATGTCCTACAGCGTTTAACAAGCACAGAAAGAAGCATGGAGGGGAGCAGAGAAGCACATTCCTCCTAGAATAGCCCTCAGAAGTAAAATCACAGGAACTTATTCAGATACCCTGTGTGGTAGCTCTTTGTATCTCAGCCCATTGTTCTCGGCATTTTCACAGACCACTTCCTGCAATTGTAAAAGGACATCGAATACAATATTCTGAGAAGATGTGAGACTCGTGTCAGCTCTAAGAATTATTAAATGGTTTCAAACTTTCCAGACACTGAAACTTTTATGTTACCCAGTTTTTAATCTTCAGCTTTATCGTTTTACTTGTCTAATATTTTATTAAATATGGGAAGGTCAGTTAAATTAAGAAAAATCAAAAATCAGCTAACATTAATTGGAAGTGGTTATAAAGCCCACCATCAGCGAGTCTACTTTAATGCCAGCTTTCTGCCTACACACCTCCAAAGGAATGGATCCCTGTGACTGTGAGCTGTTTGAAGTTATTTTAGGAGGATAATTAAAAACACTGTTTTCACAAAAACATGACAGTGGGGTTTATATTTCATTTGACCTATTTTTCTTGCAAATAACCAAATACATATATTTTGCTTTCCTATAGATGCCAAACAATTTCAGAGTTTTTACAAAGAATATTTAGTACGACAAAGTATAAAACAAATGTGCAACAACTGAACACCACAATTAAGTGAAGACTTCAAATACCGCTGAGTTTGTCTTTACTGAACCTTCTGTATAATTTAAGAGGATTCACTTTTGATGAGACTATATACTAACCAGGATTTCATTTTCCACGCTTGAAGGAAAAAGGTCTTGCAGCTTGTGTGTGCCCGCTACAGGATAACAGGTGCAGAACGAGCGCATACTGGGGGATTTGCTTTCAGTGAAGTGAGCTCCTGCAGGATAAGAAAGTCTCCCATTCAGTGACTTCTGATCACTTCCCTGTTAGAAATGTTCCCCAGCTATAAATCTCTGATGAACTGGTAAATTCGATGTCCAGTGGGCCAGAAAAGGCAGGATTCAGCCTCGAGAACCAAAGAAAGACATAAAAATGACAAAATATTTCCTCTGCAACAATGTGTTTCTGTCACGGTCTGGGGCCGCTTGCCCAGCATTTTGTGTCTTGTTCTTTTAGCTTCTGTTGTTTCAGTGTTCATATGGTTTTGGTTCTTAGTTCATTTTAGGTTGCAGGTCCTGTTATTAGTTATGGTATTTACATTGAATCCCTGTTCCCTGTGTTTGTACTCCAGTGTCTGTCCTGTCCCTCTGTGTCTGAGTCTCTTGCCTCATATGTGTTCTTGTATTCAGTTCTAGTCCTCATGTTGTGTCAAGTCTGCGGTTGTGTCTTATTTGGTCACTTCCTGTTTTATTTTGACGGTTCCCCGTCCCGTGTGCTCCGTGTTCAGTTTTGCTCCCTTTGTGTCGTTAGTGTCATTTTGTTCACCCGTGGCTCGTCCTCCCCAGCTGTCTCTCTTTCCCTGATTACCTGGCGTGTGTGTGTGTATTTAAGGTCTCAGTGTTCTTTAATTCATTGTTGCGTCACCGTCTGTGCACCAACGACTGTGACATCTTCAGTATTTAAGGCGCATTAACTGAAATCTATAAAGTACAAACAATACTGTATTTGCCCTCCACCATACAGGACAGGATTAAAATGTGCTATTAATCCCAAACTGATGTATGGATCTTTTAATATGCATCGTGAAACTTAACAGCTATAATCATTTTCCGGTGGTGATAAAGGCTTGCTTAAATGAATGTACATTCATTGCATTTAGTCATTTTTTCATCTTACGGTTGGTACCACGGTGATTTTGTTCCAGCCCTCACAGCACTTAGAAGAACTACACTGACTCTGGTTTTTAGAAGAAAGGTCGAGACTGGTCTGGTGAACTTCTTTGCAAACTCAAAACCCCAGAGAAGCAGGGCATACGAGTTTGACTTTTCAATCCGTTTTACGAGGACGTATTGTGTTGTGAGGCATTAAGAATAGCTCAGATCATTAGAGCCACATGTCTGAATCATCAGCATCAGTTTTACAGCATTTTGACTGATGAAGATCTGACCCCGGACCTCGCATGCACCACTGATGTTAGGCCGTAAAGTCAAAGAAAAATGTAAACGCGTTTCTTTGAGTTAAAGCAGTAATGACAGTAGACTGACTGTGGAAAAACTGAAATATATTGAGGTTTTTTTTCTTAAGAAACTTCAAGCCGTTCCCCATCTGTTTTCTAAATGAATGGTTCATTAAATTTGAGTATATTCAGAATTCACTTGTACTTCTTTACACTGAAAGAAAGAGAAACAATTTGGGGGGGTGTTTTTATAGGCTGTCATGGAATGATTTTACTGCTCCTGCTCTCTTGAGATCAAACCAGGCTGTACAGACACATGCACTAAAACATGAGTCGGTAGTCATCACTGAAGTTTTACAGGTTTGGAGTCTGTCAAAGAAGGCATATTATTAATGTTGTACAATTCAGGAAGAACATACTATTAGAATGAAGTGAAGCACTGGTCCAGACTCTGTATGTAGGCCACCCTGCATACTTACTTTAATTCCAAGCTAATGCTGTATTGTCACATTGTGTCATTCTAAAGGAATGAAGGGGCTTTGTGTCTGACATTAATACTGAATTTCTGACAGCTGCTTCTAAAGCAGTTAAGCCAAACTGATGCCTTTAACGTCCCCTTTTTTTAATAAAAAGGAAAAGCTTTGAATTTATTTAAGCAGCACTGCATTCAGTACCTTTTGTGGATCGTGGCTGTTTGGGAATGAAAAGTACCTTGTTATGTGTTCAATGATAAATTGCGGCTATAATGATAATATATATTTATATAATATATAATTAAAATATTTGTAAAGTTTGACTTTATTTGACCTTGAAGATGAAGTCAGAGGTGCAAAGTAACGTGATATTTGGAATCCCCATATAGCATTCCCTCTATGCCTATTTGTTAATACAAACAATTACGGGAAGAAACATAGTTTTAAATATCTCTATAGACCATTATTATCACTTTGACCTTCAGATCAATCTATTGACCTTAAAGGAGAGGTCAGAGGTCAAATATGACATATTTTAAATCTTTATACAGTACTTTCTATATGTTGACGATACACACCACACCCGTAAATCATAGTGTCTAAGTTAAAATATGTTTTGCCAATTTTCCACCAATAAATTGTCATATAATGGCTGTGGGGCAGGCGGAATGAGGACACCAATGCAGGACACTTTACACGGAATTAACTCAAAACACTCAGCTTCATTTGCTGGCCAAAAAACAAGGAACAGGCTCGGAAAGGAAACGGGCACAGCGATGACAGGTACGCACAGCAGGGAACCGACGACGACGCGACAACAGGCTGAGAAAACACTGGACTTAACAAAAGGGCTAACGAGGGGAGCGGAAACAGCCGGGAACACAGGTGATGCTAATTATAATGACGAGACCAGGGGACGCAAAACTGAAAACCACAGACAGGGACTGGATGACTATCAAAATAAAACAGGAAGACAGACGGGGAAACACAGACGCAGACTTGACACTGGAAAATACAAGGAACTGGAAAATAAAACAACCCCACAATCAAAACCCGGAACAGATAAAATTAAGCAAAACAAAACACAGGGTCCACAGGACCCCGCACCATGACATAAGTCATTAAGCTGACCTTGAAGACCTTGTTGGATAGGAGACAAACTCTGCACCCCTGCAAAGTTTTATCAGAAATTATTTAAAACGCTTTGAGTTATCACATTACAGGCAGAATGAGACACACACACACACACACACACACACACACACACACACACACACACCAAAAACTCCTACGTGGAGGCGATGATGTTGATTAGTCACTCTTAAAGTTTTTGCTATCTCTCTGAGATTTATTGTGGTATTTTAGCCAATGATGGCCTCCTTTTGCATCAACATCTCTGAACCTCATAGTACCAAAAAAAAGAAAAAAAATCTACCAAATGCAAGTTCAACACTTGGAATCAGCCGGTCTGTCATGAAATAACAATGGAGCAGGCCTCACCTGACCATAAAACTGTTAGTCTCCCATTTCCAGAGGCTGATTATGTATAAAAGTGGATGTAATTCCTAAATACTGCAGTTCTTTGAAAACCTGCACTTCAATCTCATCCTGATTGTCTGATTTCAAATGCACTGTGGTGATGTAAAGAGGCGAAAAAATGTCATTGTCCAAATATTGCCTACAATATTTTATTGACTCAACTGTATATGTCCAGCTCCCCCATGACCCTGGATGGATGGATGGACGGATGGATGGATGGATTGATTTGAAGTGATCCAAGGGACACAAATCTCAGTCAGAGCTGACCCCTACCCATTTATTGCAGCATTTATTTTGTTTCTTCGTAACCACATTTATTTATTTCGCTGGCACGTTTAAATTTTAATAAAACAGCATTCCATAGTGTTAAAATGTGGGAAAATCCAGTTCTTTGAATGTAAACACACAAAATGAATTCAGTACGAATATGAGCAGTGCTCATACAGTGTTCCCCACACTGTGTGTGTGTGTGTGTGTTTGTGTTTATCTGTGTTTACCACAGCACTCTGTGTACCTATATTACTGCTGCTGCCAAAGGATTCAATAATAATGTCTCTCTCATCTTAACAGCACCTTTGTTGTACTCTTCAGACCCCATTTATAGTGCTATAATTTGCATATATCACTATGACAGAGGAGAGATTGAGGTTCTTTTCAGCTGGGTATTATTTCAGCTAAATCCTGGTGTTTTACTTTATTCTGTGTCTCCTGTAGACAGCAAAATGCACATTTATTCCAAATTACTGAGTTTAGATATTGATCTTTTAATACAGTTAATCTACTTCAGTATTGATTGGAATTTCAGTGTTGACCCTATTTCACCAGCCTCTTGTTTTTGTTTTACACAATACCTGCATTTTATTAAATGTATATTTTTGTCCCCTTATTAATATTTTTTTAATTTTTCAAAGTACATTTTGTGATTTTTAGCTCACGTTTACATCAATCTGACCCCAAGAACAAATATAAGAGTTTACACAAAATGTTCTAACGTAGTAAAAGCACCGTTCTGTGTTTGCATTGACACACACACACACACACAGACCCATTTTCTGTACTTATTGTAACGTGCATTAAGTGGCTATAAAACATATCTCTTTCTGCCACACTTTAATGCATTCCTACTTTTTTATGCTTCCCATGACATGGCGCGATAACCCCGATCAAGACACCTGACACAAACATGGTCCCTGACGACAACAACAGTAACTGTGGGGGCTTCTTCATTAGTGTGCATCTGGTGGCATTTGGTAGGCTTAGAGCAGAGCCTAGGATGACCCATATTCCTGCTCCGTTATCTCTGATTGCTGCACTGTGGCAGGGGCTTGATTAAGTGTTTTCAGCCACTGTGCTGCTGCTCTTGAAGTGTGGTGGGAAAAGTGAAGGCGAGTATTTGACTTTCAAATGAGCCTGGCAGAGCTAAACTTGGAAGCCACATATAGGGGGACTATTCTTGAGCAGTGGAGACAAAAAAACGATGGGGGAGGTTTAAAGGCGCAACGTAAACAAAGGATAAAGATGTAAGACAAGATGACAACCGTGAGTGCGAGCCGTGTTACTGTGTCGAGAAACTTTTGCACTGTGAATAAAGTCGCCCGGGTAGAAGCTTCGCTCTGTAAAGTGAAGGTTACAGGAGGAAGAATGGGAGGACACTGAATCGGTTTGAATCTAATGTGTGTCATTCAGCCTTCTGCCAAGGCACTGTGCTATTTGTGGCCACAGTGGAGGGGAGGGGGGGGGGGGGGGGGGTTAATTATTGCTCAGAATGATTGTCAAAGCCAGAATAACAGCTAAGGTGTTTTAAGTGACAGCGGTGATCATGTGAGAATTCACACGCATTATGAGAATTCAGAACTTGCACAGCTACTGTCAAGTGTGCCCTCAGATTCGTTTTAGCAAGGTGCAAATTGCCTCCAGTGTTGGTACAAACTTGAAAGAGTGAGAGGCAATCATTAGATCACATTTTAAAACATGCAGGAAATATGAATATTCATAAAGAATGCCATTTTAAAGAGCCTCACTGTTAAGAGTTATTTTGACTGAGTGTTAAGTGCTGCATACATTATGATATCACACGACTAAGTGCAGGTTAATAGCAGTGGTGGTGGTGGTGAGGTCACAGAGCAGGTCACACTTGCACGATATTCTCTTATTCACAAGGGGCTGTCGCAGCAGCCGGATCCATATATTCGATTTGGCACAGATTTTTGTGCTGCCCCTCCTAATGAACCCTTCCCTTTGTGTCTACTCTTAGTCCCAGTCGTTTGTGTATTAGACAGATGTCTTAAACTGCAGTATATGTATGTAAATTATTATGGCAACAGTGGTGCTACTGCATGTGTTATTTTTAAGCTTTATATTATTTTTTGATACGTTGTGTAGTATTTGTTATGAGCGACACTTGTGCCACCTCTCTCCCTTCACGCTCTACTATGCATATTTACAGCTTTGTTTGTAAACTGCCAAAAAAATAACATTTTGAGGGGAGGCATATTTTCTTCCAGATTATGTTTGTGAAGCATCATAAATACATTTTAAATGAACTCATTCTTTAACATTCTTGTTCAATTTTAGGCAATGAATCACATGTTGGATGAGGCAGAACCTAAAGAAAGAGAAGCTTCAAACACTGCGAAAGGCTGAAAAAAATCAATCTTTTTCTAATCCTCACCATACGGAGTGAAAATTAAAAATGTAAAAAGTCAAAATAAAAGTCTAAAAAATCATGGCTCCACACATTTTTCTGAACTCCATCATTTGTCTTCAGCAGTGCGCTCTCCCCTGAATACAGACTTCTTTATACCACGCCATCCTGCTACCTTTCTGGGACATGCTTCATTTTTATAAGACACGTTTTAAAAATATCTGTCTGCGAAATGTCAATGCCTCTCATCAAGACATAAAAGGGGCTGGCAGTGGATAATAAACTTGCAACTAAGAGCAACAGGGTTTTTTTTTTTTCCCCAGTCAAACCCAATAATGCAAAACGATCAGAGCTCAAAGCAGCAACACTGAGAGCTGCCACCTGGTTGGCTCTCATATATTTGCATATCACCCAAACATCAGATGCACTTCAAATTTGCCACTCTGAGTGATGGAGTGCTGTGCAGCATTCAAATGTATAGTTACTGCTCTGTGAAATTCCACAGCAAAGCAGTCACAAAGGCAGTGGTGGGTATGACCAAATACGCTAACTGAAGTACTTTTCACATTATTTTATAATTATGCTTGATTCGATTCCAGAGATCACTGACTAGCTGTTGTTTCAATGGCTACATGTTTAAATAAATCTGCATGCTCTGTGAGGGGTTTGACCCTCTGGCTGAAATCAAACCCATGATATTAACTTTAACACTGCTACCAATCCTCATGCATGAGCTATTGAAGCAGGGTTCATTTTACACTGAAGAACAAACTGTCATGATTACAAGTTAAAGTCAGAGCTGTAAGTAAATCTCCACGAATGGATTTAGATCATTCGTGCGTCCGTGTTTTTCCCAGTTCGGTTATCTCACATCCTGTTTTATTTTGAGTTAGCGGTTCCTTGTGTTTTGCGTGTAGTTTCATCTTCTGTGATTTTGCTCAGCTGTGTGTTGTTCTCCCCAGCTGTCTCCTCTTCTCTAATTGCTCTTTTATCTATTTATAAACTGCAGATATACTTTTTAAAAGTTCTTAAAAACCCAATGGTTGCCACTTCTTAGTATGGTCACACGTGGTCAAATTTGAGCTGCAGATGCAAAACTTACTACCTTTTGAAATACATTGGTAACAAAGTCATGCTGACTGTCACAATGTGACATTGCATGTCCATGTAATTGGGGGGGAATCATGAAATTCAAATGTACAGTGTAGCAGACTTGCAAAGGTTCATTAATGCTGTTTACCAAGCTGAGCTTCAACCTTCATGACTTGAACCAAGACTTATACTGAGCCATAAAACTATGTTGTGACACTATCAATTAAAAAAAGCTCAACTTGATCCCCAAAAGCTCTGAGCTAAACTCCTCGGATGTAACCAGTTCAGCTCTCTAGCAGCTTTGATACTGTGAAATTTCTCTCCAATAAAGACTTACTGAAGTGCCACCAGGATCTGAACTTTGAATTTCTGAGTTTAAAATTCATTTTCAACAGTTATATTGTATGTTTAGAAGAAAATACACCCCAAGCTGAGATCCAGCTTTTGAGACTAAATCGCTAAATCGTTGTGACAGTTGCAAGGAAAATATTATCACTCAAAGTTGCAGCTGTATTTGAACCAATTGGAAAAACAACATAGAGAACAAAGCTAAAAAGACTTTTCCCCAACACTGAACCTCATTTACCTTATTAAGCAGTGAGCTCCAATGCCACATCATTGTGAAGATATGATTATTAAAAATATTTCCTCAAGAAAAGGTTCAAAATTACAACTGGACTTGAATCTCAATCTTAAAGTTAAACTCCATAAAGCATAATCATAGCTAGCTGAGCTATTCATCAGCTCTGATAAAGCTGAAAATATTCCCTCCAGGTCAGGTATTTTTTATATCAAGTTTGCAGTTGTTGAAGTTACTTCACTTTGCTCCCTTAAACTTTAAAAAAAAGAATCCAGAGAGAATATTGCTCAAGTGTATATATTTTTATTTCTAAAGGTTCTCACACAGAAATAATTCTTATAGTGCAGACAGTATCTAAAAGCCTATTTCTTTTATTCTCCAAATCAGACTATGCTTCATCAGCTTTCACATTCTTCTGAAATGTGAGCGCTGATTCTGAAATTTCTCTGTTGGCGCTGAAGATGGTACCGAAGTGAATGTCAGACTGAGTGATGTGAGATCAAACCTCCACTTTCTCAGACCATTTAAAACAAACAAATATACATAAAATTCTGTAATGTCCAGAAGAACCTAAAAGTAAATGTCAAATTTGTAAATGCAATCAACTCTTATCCTAATAAGAAACAAAATAACTAAAAAAAAAAAGAAAAGAAAAAAGTCCATTGAAGCATTTATTGAATTAAAATAAACAAATGAATCCAGATTGGTAATGAATGTGGACATCTGTCAGAAATTAGCAAATTTGTAATATTTCTCTATAAATGTGTACTCTGCAGCATTTGGCAAAGCGCTGCAGATCCCTTCTGTTCGGAAACCTTCATAATTGAGTTTGTGCAACATGCAGAAACACAATAATTCACCATTATGAAAAAACATTAAGTGGCAAAGCGGAGATGATTTAAAAACACCTGCTGAATCTCTAAATTCCAACATGTTGGACCCCAGATGAAGGGAACCCATGGAAGTCTCTTTCAAGAGACAAACCACATCTGAGGTACACCTGAGCACAGTCGGAGCGCTCCCAAATAGACCGGATCTAAAATGTCATCAGCTCAAAGGTGCTGATGGAAAGTCGGGGAGGTCTGCTCCCTTAATTAATGAAATTTGAAGCATGTTGAGGAGTACGAGCATTTCTGAAAGCCCTTTTCCCTTTAAATTTTTAACCTTGTCTTGAACCGCACAGATGAAGTAATATCATTTACTAAATGTTAAATTAAAAACTATTTTAAAGCATTTGTGTGTGTTATTTATACTTTAAAATAAAACTCTTCACTAAGAGCTTCTTTATAGTGGTGTCAAAAAGAACTTGACACACGTGTGTATGCCGTCGTAACACAGTGACACATTTTGAAGTGCCAAAGACGTAAGTTCCTGGAGTGCTCATTTGAAGCTGGCTTCAAAAGTGGCTCGATCCCCATAAACTCGTGCGAAACTGTTCAACGTTACGGCAGACGTGGACATGTTTACTGTCTGCTTTAAAAACATTTAGTTTATGGACTGAACTAGACTTTTGGAGCAAATAAAACAACTTACTGTAGAGCTAATTGTACCCCCAGACAGTCAAAGAAGTCTGTGTTCCAGTTTTGAGTTAAATTCTGGTCTTTGATTTGTCTGTTTAACACTAACTGTGCCTGTGCAACACACACACACACACACACATACACACACACACACACACACACACATACTTGTTTCCATCTTTTGTGGGGACCAATTTTTTAATTATCTATTGTGGGGACCACCCTTTCTGAAGCTTCTACAGACTTATAAAAAATCTGGTACAATACTTAGGGTTCTGTTA
>JAVDPK010037731.1:0-13993 GCA_034780415.1 Cichlasoma orientale
AAACCAAAACCCGAATACATAACACAAATGACTAAACAGAAAATCATGATAACTCAAATACTCATACAAAACTAACTCTAATTCAAAAACATAAAGCGCACTGGGCCACCGGCCCAGGATCATGACAGTACAAGGAAATGGGAAAAATTCACAGCATTTTATTTGTTTCTATCGGCCGTTAACGCATGTAAAAAATGAAAGGATGACCACATGGTAATAACACATAATGCATCTCACACAAGCATAAATGCCAGCAATGACGTAGACTTTTACATAGGTTACACCGTAGGCTCTACAAAGATTCAACTCAAAAGTCTAAATCAGGCCTTACAGTGGGAGGAGTTTACAAACTCAGCAGTGTATTAAAGTAACTTAACATTCTATTTATACAATGTGAACAGTTGCACACCAATTCTATACTGTAATAAGTTCTCTGCACTGAAAGAGTGAGAGACTTCGGAACAACTAGGACATGAAGAGCCCGGTACAGTACAGGGAGTCAGCAGGCAGACAGGTAAAAAGCCTGAAAATAGAAAGAGTTACAAAAAAATGACAGACTCAGCAGAGATCACAGCAAGGTACTCTAATTGAAAAAGGCGAAGGGAGAAAATCATTAAACAAGTCCCACTGGTGTCTCCCTTATTAGATTCCCCTGCTGGTGTCATGCCGATTAAATTCCCCCTTGTTTCCCCTAAGAAACGCTAAACTCTCTGACAGATTTCTAAGGAGAGGGATTATATAGAACTGCAAGAGGACTGCATTCTTGTGTGTATTTGTCTGTGGGTATAAATGCAGGAAATTCACACATTTTATCAAAATTTTCCTGACACTAATAAGACATTGTTATTGCTATGCTCCAGTAAAAATCCCAAGGGGAAGATTCATTAGTATCTGAAAGTACAATAAAGGGCTTTTTTGAATGAATTTGGAGATTATCCCTGAGAGGGATGCAAAAATATTGACTCCTTTAAAAGTCTCTTAATCGAACGCTTCTGTTTATCTTTCTTTGTCAGTATTCTTTTTATTCATTCTCTTGTAGTCTGTGTCACTTATCTCCCGCTCTCATCATCAGCATCATAATATTTTCCAGCTGCTTTCTGAAATGGAAACATAAACTAAGCCTGAGCTACCAGGAACAGCTGCAGGCATCCATATATCACAGTGCGCCTAACCCCAACATATTCCCTTTATGTCGAGCCTATCACTGAGTGCACTAGACCTCATTACTCTCATTAGCTTTTACAGCACTTGGCTGGTAGAACATTTGCATTTGCAGGGAGACAAGTGGATGGACTGTTGGTACAGTTTCAGCAATACAGTCAACATTGCTGTTTGAAATGCACAGCAAAATAAGGTTTGTTTATGTGGTTTGCACAGACTAATGATGCATATCTCCCGATATCAAAGCAAATTATGCTGCTGTGCTTGAAGACAATATCTCTGGAATCACCTATTACTGTATGACTTGTTTCATATCAAAACAAGCAGAACAAGACGCAAATCAAGGATTGTGTCATATTTTCATTGCCTTAAAGTGACCCAGACGGAAACATTAGCATTAACTTCAAAGTAACGCACCAGCCAATTTGCTTACTAGTGCAAGCTTAATTTAGATAGTTGAACTGTAAGTTGTAGCAAGCTGATTACAACACGTATGGATGGAACAATTTCACTTTATTTCAAGGCAACATCTCGTTTTTTTCGGATTTCTGGACACTCTTCAGAATAGAACTGCTATTAAGACATTACGGACCAACTGTGCCCCAAAAAATTACCAAGCTAAGCTGGAAGGCAGCACTAAAAAAAAGATATCTCTTGCTAGCCTTAATATGTCAGAAACCAGCTGAGGTAGTTGAACAATTTCAGTGCTCTCATTGTACAGTTACAGCCACACAAACCAATCAAGCCATGCAGTAATCTCTCTACACTGCCCACTATATATGCTGACAAGATGATAGCTACTGCTGTGTCACTTTTCACAAAGTAACATCTCTAACCAGCACTATAGCATAAAGCACTGTCACTTTGATTCTGCATAGAGCTTTTGTCTCCCCAAAGATCTCTGAAATACATTTATAGGAGGGGTAATAAGCTGTTTTAAGTGCCACAGAGGTCTGTCTTTGCTACAGTAACCGGGTTAGAACAGGTAAGAGTTTCAACTACACTGAATATGCACATGTGGGTCTTCCCTACATAAATAAGCAGTGCTCACACCACCCTATGATAGTGTATGTGTGTTTGAGTGTGTGTTTGCACGCACTGCAGGCTAAAGTCCCAGAACAGCTCGACAAGCTTAATACCATTATCAAGATTTACAGCGATGCTCATGTGGGACTTATATCAAAATGGCTGGTGCAAAGCACAGACAGGGCCCATGTCCCAATTAGCGAGCCTGAGGAATGGCAGTGCACACACAAACACACATGCACAGACAAGAAGACCCACAATCCCTTTCTCATCTCTACATCTCACTATCTTTCTCTCTCAGACACTTCTGCATATTCACTATCTCTTGAACGCCGTCTCACACACATCCACAAACGCACTCCACTCCCCCTCGGGACGCTGCCTCTGGCCTTTACGGCAAGAGGAGGAAAAAAGAAAAAATGCTGAAATGAAAAAAAAAAGAAAGTGAGAACAAGACAGAGAATGAGCAAGTGAGAGAGAAAAGGGCTGGAGCAGCATCCCAAACAGCTCAAAATTAACCAGTCACAGCTTCGAGCCACAAAGTTAGCTTTGGCTGCTGTGAGCTGCTTTTGATTTTAAGATTTTAAAATCTGAAACATTAAGGGCTTCCCAGATTGTGTAGCTCTATACAGCAACATTTCCCACCGCTCATTTGTAGTCGTTTGTACTGTAGATTTTATTTTAAAAAGATGACTTTTGAATGTCTGTGTGTGTCTGTTTTGAATATATACCAAAGTATGTTCAAGCACACAGCATACATTATTGGATTGGTCTCCGGAGTGTGTATGTGCATGCGTGTGAGTTTCCAGAAAACTAGGAAGAGCTTTAATGATAGACCAGAAAATGCAGACCAAGCATCTCCCTCTGCGAGTCTCAGAGAGACCAATTCAGCTCCTGAGCCGGAGACGTGGAAAGCGCTGAAATGTCTGAGGTGCTTTGGAGCCCTGGTTCATTATAATAAGCACACCGAATACTAGATGCTCTCAGTGTCAAATCAAAACATCTTGATGATTCATTATTGAGTGCCAAAGAATTCTGTAATTCGCCTTTCAAAAGAGCTTTGGCATGGAAACAAATGACCAATTTCAATATTGAACCGTCATGAATTATTCATGGATGATTGTAGGCCTTTAGGCATTGAAATTTGAGCGCATTACCTTGTGTAATATCAAAACTCCTTGTGATGAATAGAAATGCACAGACCTCAATTAATTCTCCTGAAGCCTAAAGGATAGCACTTTAAAAGTTAGTAACACGACAAGACTTAAGCGTTATTTAGGTACTTTGCTTCAGCACATGATGTTCTGCAGTAAGCGCCAATACTACACAACAGCAATGAAAACATCCACCCGTCCATCCACTTTCTTCCACTTATGCAATTCAGAGTCACAGTTGGGCTAGAGCCTATCGCAGCCGTCAAAGGACGAGCAGTGTGGTACACAATGGACGGGTCAGCAATCTATCACAGGCTAAAGGCCTGATTTAGACTTCTGCGGGGTGGGGTGTGGGGTGTACGTACGTAACCAGAAATCCCCTTTGAACCCTACGCGGTATTCACAACCCTCGCGGGCTGCGTCGAGCCAGCGTGTGGTTACATTTCTCGAGAGGTTATGGCGTTGGGTTCAGAGGGGATTTCTGGTTGCGTGCGTAGGACAGGATGCAGAAGCGTAACTCAGGCCCAACACAGTGAGACAACCATTCACACCTATGTTTAGTTTAGAATCATTTGGACTGTGGGAGGAAGCTGGAGTACTTAGAGGGAACCAATGTAGACAAGGGGAGAGCATGCAAACTTAACACAAAAAGGCACCAGCCAGCCAGTGGATTCAAACCCAGGACCTTCTTGCTGTGGAGCAGCAAATATGCAAATATGACTGAAAGGGTTTTGCTGAAGTTGTGTCATTGAAATGCAAGATGTCGCTCTTCCTCTTCTCTCCAGAGTTTTCGTTTCCTTTTTAATCTGCTCCCCTCATCTTCTCTCGCCTTGATTCAGCAGCTCTCTTGCCCTTGTTGTCAATTTTTTTTAACCTTTGTCACTCTCAGTTAAGTCCTACCAACACATAGTGTCTTCACTGACTATTTACAATTTACTAATTGCTTTGTCCAGTGTATTCTCTAATTTTATGGTTATCACCATTATTTTTGATCAGTATCGAGATCATGAGCACGTAAGCGTGACGTTGTTTTCACATGTGACATTCTGCTAATGTACAAATCTTTGCATTGAAATAAAAGTGGTCCTCCTCAATCACCAAAACATAAAATCTTTCACTCAATTCAATACCTGCATGATGGATATGAATAAAACTCTCAGCAAAAATACTCAACAGCTGTATTACCACTTTGGGGAAATAACTGTGTGAGGGAATAACACATCTTTCGTCCACTTTTCGTCCTGAAGGCTTCGTTTCTCACTGCGTTGAATGGGCAAAATTCAATGTGAATGACGATTTCAGTGCATCTTTGTGGGCTGGATGGATACACGGACGCGCTGTACAGGACGGACAATTCACATTAGCAATTAACTTCCTGTATTCATTATGCTGCGGTTTGTGGTGCGTTTTCAGGCTGTCGAATGAGTTAGTTGTGTTTATTTGAAATGCAAACACAACTCTACAGCACTTTTGCATATGATTTGCCCCAGTTGCTCTTAGATGATGCTTCGTTATACTAAATATTAAGTATTTCCAGACAAACTCTCTGCCTTCTGTTCATTTTATATTTGTTTCAGTGGTCTCTTACCTGTTGCATATCTGTCTTCCAGCATATTATTACTCATCCAGACAATATGCAGGAAACTTCCAACTGCACAGTGCAGGGAACAGCTGTGATTGGCACACGCCCTACTCCTACTCAGTAGGTTTTGAACCCTTTACTGAGCCTCATCCTTCTTTTTAACTACTGAAAAAAAGACAAATTAGCGGAGGAAACCTAAACGATCAGTCTTTTGATGCAACAGTTCCCCCTTCTTTGTCTGGGCCAACTACAAACACACATCTCAACATCCATAGCTACACTTGTCACAAAATCACAATCTCATATGCAAACACACAGAGACACAAATGCATTCTCAAAGTGGAAAGCAACAATCAATGTCAGCGAGTCACAGTTCAATAAGCAGACTAAACAGTGTTGCTCCATTATTACTGTCTTGTTTAACCAACAGCACAAGAACAACACAGAGAATCAATACTCTACCACGCAACAGAGTGTGCGCTTTATCACACAATGTGCGTGCGCGCGTGTGTGTGTGTGTGTGTGTGTGTGTGTGTGTGTCTGATCCACTCAGTGGATCAGCGACAAGAAAAGGTCCTTGATGATTAAATGTCCACTTAAGCAGTCTTCACAGATGCGGGTGTGTTTGCTTGTGTGTGTTAACCAATTCTAAAGATTCGATGAAGGGGAGATGGTAAATCTGCCTTGATTGATTATCTATAAGCAAACTGGTTGCAGCATTGGGTCTACAAAACCTGAGTACAACCTGTTTGTTTCCACAGATTAGAGAGCCAAGGGTTTAGAGTATTGACTTTAGTGAATATAGGGAAACCCCAACCTGAAACAGCACTAAAACTGTTTCGGAACTTGAGTATTTTAGAAAGTGCCCTGGCTTTGGCTTCCATGTGTGATGCTCCCATCAGCCAGACACTGTTAAAACTGCCTTTTTTTTTTCAGCACAATAAATGTTGGAGAGTTAATACTTCTGTAACTATTATTATATAACTTGAGTAAGTGGAAACTATCTGCATGATAGCATACTGTGTGAGAGACTATTTTAATGCAATAACACACACTGTAAGGTACAATTTATGGCGTCGGGATTTTCTAACTCTAGTTCTCCGAGGCTCAGGTCACTACACAGCCTGCATAACCCTGACGACACCAGCCTGTCTGAAGCTCTACAGCATTTTGTTATCTTAACTCTGTGCTCTGTAAATAATTCATCTGACACACTTCCCCGCCACGGTTCTAAAGACAAAAAAAAAACAACTAAACCCTTAAAGGACTAAACGGTAGCACAGAATACTGAGGACAAAGGTGGGAACATTGTTTCCCTTTAATCCTACAACATAAATGTCTTTCAGTTGGGAATTAAACGGTATCACAGCATTTGCTCTTAAAAATCTTAAACCTAACAGTTCTGTGATCCAATCACTAGAATGCTCATTCACTTGAAGGAAACATATTTCTGACCATTTTATTCAGGACCACATACATAACTGTCTACTGTGGGTCATGTATAGGTTTCACCATGTGATTTGAGGATTAAAGTGTAGGTGAGTGACTTTCTGCCTGTTGAGCAGATACCACTGCCAGTGTACTGTCCTGCTTCCCGTAGTCTACCCTACTGAGCTGGAAAATACTACAGGTAGCAGCAAAAAGTCAGAAAAAAAGAAAAATGTCAACTCAGAACTGACAGGTTTGTCATTAGCTTCAAGTTTCAGTTCATTTTCAAACTGAAATTAAACTTTGGTGAGCTGCAAGTTGACCTGAGACCAAAACGGCAGCCCTGCCCTCATTTTCTGACAAGACCTCAGCACTGAGCGGAGATAAACCAAAACCCTGGAGGGGCCCAGAGGAAGAAGCAACACAAATAACTACAGTAACAATACAAGGATTTGGATGAGCTAGAGGGAGCCGTGGGCATTGTCTGGCTTTAGTCAGCTACTTTCTGCTTCTTTTGAAACTGTTCCTTGGGTGTGGATGACATTTCTCAGAACAGAGAAGGGGGAAAAACACTTCAAATGTTTCCACAAAGTTTTCCTTCTTCTGCCTTTTGTTCAAAGTTTAAATCTCCTCTTCCCCTAGGAAGGAAAGAAGGAAGGAAGAAAAGGAGAGAAGGGAAAGGGGCTCAGACCAAAGATGAGAGGAGGTGAAGAAGTAAACGTAGAAGAGGACCACAGACGCACACGCAAGCATGTTGAGGAAAAAGGAGGTTTTTCACATGTGGTGAAACAACCCTATCGTGATACTATGACATAAGCCTCACATTCATCCATCTGCTCCGAAAAAGCAATCCCATACGCATAATGCTTTTTGGCACAAATGCAAAATATATAGATTACAGATGGCCAATTGCCACTCAGAACATACCATAATGTACAGTATATTTCAACAGCAGGCAACAATGCTGTAACTGCGTGGAGCTGCTACAGTTGCAAACAATTTATTTGAGGTAAATGTTCAGGCATCATGTGACGCTACAGGGCTGGCGGTAATGAAACTGCAAGAAAAAAAAAAAAAAAAAAAGGTGGACAAACAACATTATCATTAATGTCATAATTGAGTTTGTTGAAAATGCATGCTCTGGTGTTCTGTAATATTGTGTAATTAATGTAGTAACTCAGGAGAAGACTGCATTTAAGATACATAACCATATTCTGACAACGACAATCCAAACATATTAAATCGTTTTCCAAATACGTCACCAGCCAGCTCATTGAGTTGACTGGTGATAATTTGGTGCGAGGATGATTAGGCTGAGAGATGAGCGTGTTTGTGAGGATAATGGGGATATAATGAATTGTTACAACTGTACAGGTGGCTTTTCCCGCCTTCCTGAAACTCCAACTGCCAAAATATCAAACATGGTCCAAGGCAGTGATGGGATGCAAAAAAGAAAAAAAAAAAAAAAAAACCTGCCAGGAGCACAACTGCTACTGCATATGGAGAGACAGTTTCTATCCACACTCCTACTTTAACTGCCAAATTAACCATTCAGTGCCTGTGTGTGTGTGTGCGTGCGTGTGTGTTGGCTGCCCTCCATTCAAACCCCCTTGTATGCTAGTGTTGAACAGGGTAGAGACACTTGTCCCTTAGTGTACTGTGTCTCTCTGTGTGTGTGTGCACGCGCGCCCTCTTTCTCCTATTATTGGCGCTCTGATTTAGCCACATGTCATTGGACACTGAGACAGTTTGTGTTCTGAAAACCGTTACTGCACGACTACACCAGCTGTGCCTCGGGGAGGAGATGATGATGGCAACAGAAAAATAAAAAGAGCAGAAATATGCCCGAGGTGACTGGATGTCAATTTAAAACTATCTCAAATTTGTTGGATCCCAGTGTTTGATCTGAAACACCTGTCTCTCATTGTGGTCTTTTAATGGTTTTCATAAAATTATGGCCTCTACTAGTATGAGTCAATTCTCCAAAGAGTCCACTCTATTATCGCTGTGAAAAGAGAGCTAATCTCGGTCTTTGTTGGAAGCTCAGAATGAAACAAAGACTGCGTGCTCCTTCCAAACTTCATGAAGAGTCTAAAGCCACATTAAGAATCTGCCAAACACGAAAAAATAAACAGCTTCTTGAGCCACAGTGTCCAAATATAAACAAAGAACTGGCGCATTCAAGTGGTTAAAAAGAAAAAATATATAGCAATTATCAAATCAAGAGCACTCAAAAGATGTGGTGCTCACAACAATACATTTAATTTAAATGGAAACCTTTAAAGTGTCTATTGAATCCTTTTATTAGAAAATCAAATCAAATAAATCAGTACTCATTCATTAAATACACAAACTTTTATTTTTTATTATTTAGGTTTAACAAATGGAAGAAATAGGATTAACAAAAATCGCACAACCAACCCAAACCAATCATTTAGTGGGGCTAAAAAAAATGCACTAAGAGACTCTCAATTATGAACTCTCAGCTATTTACAATACAAAAGTAGCACCGTAAACTCTTGGATAAAAGACTAAGATCAGAACACGGTTCAAGTTGTTTATTTTTTTTGCTTTACTGTTATTTAATGCTCGAATAAAAGATTTACAAACTCCTATTATCTGAAAGATTGACTTGTCAGTTCCTCATATGTCTGAGGTTCAATTTAGCTTTGACTTTTTCTTGCAGCACCATTTTAGCTTTTCTCAAATGAAGCATGCGTAGGTGGCTGCAACCATGTACAATTACATCTAGATTACATCAGCTGTCAGATGAGGGCAGAGAGCCTCAGTGCTCATCCCACTTGACGCAGATCGCATATAATGATGCGACACTGAACTGTTTCACGAACAAATGCTGCCCACCTTTAATTAAAACATATGTCGATCATTTTTAAGCATGTGTAACAAGAATGAAACAAAAAAAAAATTAACTGGAGGAATTTTAAATCCCTGACTAAAAAAAAACATTACTATTTTAAATGTTGTCTAATTTCAGAAATATCCAATTGAGTTCATATTATCAATGAACCTGTCAAAATTAGTTAAATATTAATTAGAGAGGCGCCGAATTGTGTTGCGTCATCACTTTGAGTTGCCAGTTTTGTCGCCTCAACTCAGAACGGCAATTTCAAGGCAGCAAGTGACGGCGTTCTGTGTTTCTTACAGGTATTTATTTTTATATTGTATCACATACACACATAAGAGAAGTAAACCTACAGTACTGCTCCTGTTTGCTGAGCAGAAATATTACCAAAGTATTACCAGCAAAATGGAATTTCCTGGTAATATGACTGTCTTATCAAAAAGAATACATGTGTACCTGTCTCAACCTCAACTCCTACAGAAATGCTTGAGGATAAAATTATTAAATACCACAAGTACAGGGAGTAGGCATAAGATTGAGAGAATGAGACATTTTAAAGGTCAGTCCAGGTGTGGTGGTGTGTGTATGTGTGTGTGTGCGTGTGTTTGGGGGGGTGTCGTTTCACTTTTTTTTTAAATTTAATAAACATCAGTCAGTGTTGTAAGACAGCCCAGCAAGCCTGAGAGTTTAAAAAACAAAAAAAAAAAAAAACAAGCTAGCACGTTATGACACATATACAAATACATGAGCACGTACGCCCGCGTGGGAAGAAATCAATGAAAACAAAGCATATCTGAAACATGCTATAAACAGCAGCAAAAAAAAAACCAAGTCAGTAGGTCTTTACTTTTATAGCTGCACTGCTGAGTCACAATGAGAAGCCCCGCAATAAAAACTAAGTGAGGCTGGTGAGACACCGTAGGAGAGACCATCTTTAATCTCTCATTCAAAACAACTAAAGCCGTCACCCATTGACCTCATCAGCACCCCACTTAATTTTAAGCCTCTTTGGAAAGAGCCTTTCCTAAAAAGTAATATCTGATTATCTCCGCCAGCTGCTGACTCAATGGCTGGCAGTGAACAGTTGACCCTTGGATTTTTTGATTTTAAAGCTATAGTATAGCAGCTATTGGTGTGATAAGCAAAAGTGAAAAAGTAAACAGAAATAACTTTGATCAAGTCAACATTTTTTAGAGGTAATTAGCAAATACTGTTCCATGTATCCTAGAGAAGTTGCCATTAAGAGTGTCCAACATTTCTAGATTTCTTCTCAATATCACATCAATACCCGAATGGCCTCTCATGTTTTCTCCCCCACACTGCACCTTTTTCATTTCACTCAATAATAATTTCCCTATAGAAATAAGCTCTCCACACACACACACAGTAATACAAAGGAATAGACATTCCAAAAAGTTATGATTACCATAAGGGTATGAAATGGACACCATAATAATATCTGAGTATAACTTTTGGGAAAACAATTTCCAATCTATTCTACGTAATCTGACAAAGCAAAAAGTGTTTGTTTGTTTTTTACTCCCTACACAGAAACCCGTAAAGACAAACTGTAAAGACACAATGCAGCAAACACTAACTTTTACTTAAAGACTTTGTGGCATATCCACAAGCGCACATTGGAAATAATTTGGTAACATTCATCCAATCCACAGATACATTTTGTTTACAGTTTTCATACTCACACTCAGGGGTTGAAGTGGGCTGGCAGGTTAATGCATATTATTATTGAATTTAGTTATTTTTCGTTTGTGGCAGCCTGGTGTTGCTTCCAGTGACGCTTGGATATACTTTCTCAGTAATAAGAAAATGACGACATCCCTCAGCCTCTTACACATTCAACACATCCTTTTTCCTTCCTCTCGTCCTTTATGGTGCAGATGTAAAGCGGCGGTTTGGGTACTTCAGAATCTAGCTAGCTACAGAAGAGACGCGAGCATAAACGGAGTAACATTTTTAATTGCCAAGTAATTTCAAATGCAATTTTTCAAACAGCTCAAGAAATATCAGCAAACACACAAACTGTTTCTGCACAGTTTGTGAACTAAATGTAGAGCTGCTGTATTTCCCAGGGAGAGGGAAAATATGTTAATGTGCGACACACTGAGAAAGACAGGAGTGGGAGATGTTTCCAGAGGTAAGCACTGCTCAGCAAGTGAAATTTTATAAACTGGAAATTTCAATCTAACATGAAACATTTGCTCATTTGGAAAGGTGAGTTTGCTAAGCTAGGGTCTTAGTTTGTTTAGCAGTATTTTTGAGTAGTGTTTTGTTTAACTGCCCTCTTTTACAGGCCCACTTATTTCTTAAAATGGTTTATTTTTGTTGCTTTCTAATTTTTGATCTCTTTATCTGTTTTTCAAGTAAAATAAAACCCATTATTTGAACAAGACACTGCCCTTTGCTGAGTCCCTCACAGACTGGTTAACAAAAAAAAAACATATTGATTGGTGCAGGATAATGGAATTTTGAGTCAGCTAACTGACGTTCGATTGTTGGCCGTCTGGTTTTAACGTTGGGCAATATAAGACACACACAGATGGACTTAATCATTTAGACCAGAACTGCAAACCACAAGCTACAATATCTTGCTTTACTTCCCCCCTTTTGTCCTTTGAAGTTTGACTGAAGACAAAAAACAGCCTTGCCTTACTTTAGCACAACTGCCACTGCTGTCTTTTCTCCTCATCAACTTAAGTTGCATAACCTTGGTCTAGATTTATTTAGATTAGACTTACTTAGACAAGATGAGTAGATTAAAGACATCAGAAATTGAGACGTAATCTGCAAATAAAGCTAATGAATCATACAAATTATACATCCCTCACTGATCTACACTGGAGCCAGTTTAAATCCAGAGTTATAGCTAATGATAAGTAGATTCGATTTCTGTTTGGAGCCAGGCCGTTCCAAACAATCAAGGGGTGTTGCTTTTGAGACTCACACTCTTCCTCAGACCAAAGCACACATTAACTTATTGGAAACACTGGCCAGTCCACAAACAGACTGATGAATAGCCTACTTTACCTACACTGTTAATTGGTAGTCTTGCGTAATCAAATGGAAACATTAACTCCCTAATTGCTGCAACTCCAAGTCCAAGATGGGGTTAGTCCAGGAGCCACAGAGAGTAGAGGGAATAGCACCAACAGCTGTCAATCAGTAGTGAAAGACATCAAAGCCTTTATCCTATCCATAAAAGCAGTAATTTCCACACTTCCACAAACTTTAAATAAATACATTTTTTAAAATGAGTCAATTGACTCCCTCTTTAAGTACAAATTTGAACTGAGATATCTAATGTTAATTATTATTTTACCCTTGAACAAATGAAGGTATTTTGGCGAATTTTTGATGGATTCAGCTGCAAGTACATATTTCCACACTATTTGTATAAGACATAAGGTATATTGCGTTTCTTTAAAAAGCTAAAATGCAACGCACTGTCCTAAATTTCGAGGATATCTGCTGTCAGCCTTGAAAGTTTCGTTCGGGCATTTTTTGGCACTGAACTTTATTTCCATATTGGCTGCAGCCCCAAGTGGCAGCTGCCGCTCCAATCACGACCTCAAAACAGGCCAAGTAATGCAAACTTCATAGCTCCAACGTGACTGTAAATTGCAATGGAGTCACCTTCAACTTTTAGTATTTTGTTTAATCACATTACTTCTCTCTCTCTGAGAACTGTAATGAATTACCATCCCTGCAGTCCTTCGCTTAATTGACATCCCTATATTCAAGTCACTGTTTTTATCCTTCCCTTCGATCATCTTTGTTTCTCCCTGATCCCTAGCCTCTCTCACTCTTCTATGATCACCCTTTTTCCCTGAAGAACAAAAGATTTCATGAAGCAAGATTTTTTTTTCTTCCCCAGCGTAAAGTCATTATTCTCCCTCCTTTGTCTCCACTCTCCACCTACAAGTACCTTCCTACCTGTGTTTCTCTTGGGGGGAGGGTGGGAAAAAAATGCTGTGTGCATGGATAATTCTGGAAAATAACAATGTGATATTTCATCCACACGCACTCACACAAACACACTCACTGGACACAAAAAACGTGCCCTGTCAGCAAAGTACTGCCCATATTCATTAGCCACTTAGAATGCTGTGTTCAAATGAATCAAAGTAAACTGCTTACACGTAATCTTGTCACCCGCAGAGTAAAATATATCAGGTCTGTTATTACATTGGTGTGGAGCCAAAATGAGTCAGTGGCCTTGCGGTACCATATGAGCGTCTATTGTACAGAGTATGTCTGTGCGTTCACAAGTTTGTACCTGCCATACACAATAAATGCTAACAGAATAAGTTGCTGTCGTTTCTGTGCATTATTTTCTGCACTTGGGTGTTATATACTTGTTTTTCAGATGCCTGCAAAGGGAACGGCACCAGCAGTATATTACATAATTTCTATAGCAAGAAAATAGGCGACCAAAAGTGTTAACACCACACACTAAAAACATTTTCACTGCATCTTACAGAATTACAATGTACTCTTTTAAAACAGATCTCTGCGAGAGTGCGTTTGCGTACACGGACGTGCAAAATGCAGACGTAAGCCTAGGAGGTAAAAATTTGCACTGGTGATTATAGTAATTATGGTTTCAGGTTTTTGGATATTCCTTTAGATGGACCACTAGATTACCAGGCAGTTTTTGGCAAAGAAAGAGGGAGAGCAGGGAAAAGAAAAGAGTTACTGTTGGGGGTGATGTAAGGAGGGGATGGACTGAGGGCGCAAGAAAGAGGAGAAAACTTTCAGAAA
>JAVDPK010037833.1:0-23480 GCA_034780415.1 Cichlasoma orientale
TGTTTTTGTACCAATGTATTTATTGTAGAAGCCTATACCCCTGGCATCCCATATTTCCTATTCTGTGCTCTGTTCCTCGTTTTCTCTGTTTTTGTTAACAAGTTGTTCCCTAAATAAATTAAAAAAAAAAAAAAACAGAGCAGGGATCGGGTGGTTAAATAAGGTTTTTTATATACATATAGCAAAGCTGTGCTTTTTTTTTTTCACAGGACTGCTGTATAGAGTGCTATAAAAGCTTCTCCTGTCACACTAAATGACTTATGATAATTGGTGAGATGAAACACTCATCATGCTCCTTTGAGATACCTCCTCCTGTCCTGTTTGGGACTCTCACCACTATTGGTCCTTCATTGCTGTCGATCATTAACAATTCACTGAGGCAAAGTCGTGTTCCACTCTATTTTAAACATGCTGAGGTAACTCCTCTATTAAAGAGCCTTTGATACCATTGATCATAACATTTTACTTAACAGGCTTAAGGTTTTGGCTGGTATCTCTGGCTCAGCACTAGATTAGTTTTATTCTTATTTATCAGATAGGCCGCTCAGTTCTAACATTGCCTCCTTAAATTGTGGGATTCCACAAGGTTCAGTGCTGGGTCCATTATTATTTTCTTTTTATATGCTTCCTTTAGCTGGCATCGTTCAATCTTTTAAGGTAATTTCTTATCATTTCTATGCTGATGACATTCAGCTGTCATTCAGGCTGTCAAACTTAGTCCAGTGTTTAACCCAGATTAGTGATTAACTCTCTAGTAACTACCTCGCTTGTTTGGTCTCCTCCTGGCATCAGTGGCTGACCATCGCCAGCCTGCCTGAGCCTCCTGGCATCTGTTTGGTGATAAAGACATACCCACAATGAACACACTGTTCCATTATGTGCTTCCGTGTTAATATACAACTATTTTGTTTATTTTACTTCTAAGACAAAGTTTCTCAGGCAGGTGACTATAAGGTGGTAAAAGCAAGCACATAACATGATTATATTTGCAGTTTCATAAAAACTCATTTATGGAACATTTCTAAATTGCAACATATGGTCTCTTCAGCTGAACTGGAGAAAATTATCCATGTATTTGTGTCTTTGCCTTTAGATTATTGTGAAGCCCTGTTAACTGGCTTGGACAAATCATCTCTTTCACACCTCCAAGCAACACAAAACCTGCAGCCAGATTATTAACACATTAACACACAGCGAGCTCACATTACTCCTATTTTACATTCTTTACATTGGCTCCCAGTCCATTTTAGGATTCTTTTTAAAATTCTCGTATTTACACAGAGCATTAAACAACCAGGCTCCGGATTATATTTCTCAGCTTCTTACAAAATATACTGCTTCTCGCTGTCTTCGTTATAGACCCAGAATTTGTTAATTGTTCCCTGCACACGACTAAAGCCTAGGGGGGAAAGAGCCTTTCAGTCAGTGGCACCAAAGCAGTGGAACAGTCTACACCTACAGCTACATTCAGTTGACTCTGTGGAGTCATTTAAAAAGCAGTTTTTTGTTCTAACTTTTTTTGTTCAAAAAGGCCTTCTGCTGAGAATTTTATTCAATTATTAATATTATTACTGTTTATTTTTTTACTACCTTTCATTCTTTGGTGTTCTATTGCATATTTTTAATTAGCTATTATGGTGTTTTATTACTGTTTTGTTGTTCACTGTATACAGCGCTTTGTGACTGTGAAAAGCTCTTAATAAATACATTTTACTCACTTCTTTTTCACATGACTATAATTTTAAAAAAAATTTTCACAAAAAATCTTAGTAGTTCCCCCCCATCAAACATTCCTTATACCAGTGTACAGTACATCTGTTAGTTGTTTAGAACAGCTCAACACAAACTCTATAATTAGTATATAACCATTGAGAGTTTATATATGCAGTATTTTTTTTAACAACGTAGTTACAAAGAAAAATCTTGAATATTTTGGTTAATACTGACTACACACATTCATGAAAATGTACATATATGTAGTGTTGTTTTCAGGCTTGCTATTCTGCTTTGTTGGTAATTAGAGCAAAAATTAGGACACATAACTCCAAAAAAACTCACCAGTACTGGAGATGAAGTACGATTATTACGTACGCTTTTCTCCACCAGTGAGGATGAGCGGAGGTTAAAAATTACACAAAGTAATACAATTACATTAAGGTCCAACCAGAGTTCAACCAGAGTAAACCAGATCTTATTCATTGTTTAAAAAGACCCAGCATTTTCTACCCAGATATATTTTCACTGTATTTAGATCCAGCTGGCACAGACCGGCTGTATGAACCTTGAATCCAATGTCAGCACTGATTTCGTCCTCACTCTTCAGATCCTGTGCCCACACTCTCAGATGTGTGAACAGACTAAAACACAGCCAGACGTGGAAATTATGCTCCACAGTTTTCACCCAGTGCTGTCGGTAAGTTTATTCTTGTCATTTTTAGCACTTGTGCATTCTGAGCACCATAGATATTGAAATTATAGGCTCAATCATTCAAAACTATGATCTCATGCTCTGATTGTTCTTGGTCTTAAGGAGTGAGACTGAGCCTCATTATTGTTGTATAATGGATGTTAATGGAAAATTAATGAAAATAAAGAACTATTAATATCATTAAAACTGCAGTAAACTCACAGGTCACAGTATTTAACCCTCGAACCTTTTTTTCTATTTCAGGGCTCTTCATGTGGACAGTCCTCCTCAAAACCCCTCGCTGACCACCAGCTATGTCCACGGCACCTCCACCTTCTCACTGCTCCCCCTGACTGTGAGCCAGAGCCTGCATGCAACTGTCAAACGCTGGCCTGACCGTGAAGCTGTGGTCTTTCTGCAAGATGGCATCCGAAAAACCTTTGCACAATTACAGCAAGAAGTATGTGCCAGCTTTCATCCTTTTAGGGAGCTTCATGCATGTAGCTTACATGCTATTTATGAATTTAGTTGATGTTGTGATGCTTGATTCTTTGAAGTTCCGATTTTAACAATTAATATGGGCTATTACTACTAATATCTAAGATGTAGTACCTTTACTGCCACTACTGACTTTATATAAATGGCTGGTTGATTTGAAACAAAAATGTGCATCCTGAACAGTATGAACCTGGTTTGTCAGTGACTTTCAATGAAGCAGCATCTACAGTTTGTCTCATGGGCCAGTCTTTTGAAGACATTCAAAAAAAAAAAAAATTAGATGGTAATAATAACCCATCTTACTGACATACGAAATAGACTGCTGTGTAATTCTGCTGCGCAGGTTGACACGGCTGCTGCAGGCCTCCTTGCTCTGGGCCTGAAGCGAGGTGATCGACTGGGAGTCTGGGGGCCAAATGCATATGAATGGATCCTTTTTCAGTTTGCTTCCGCCAAGGCTGGAATTATACTGGTTAGTCCAGGAGCTGCGTACATGCCTTTGAAATTACAGAAGTGTAGCATATTTTATCACTCTGTCAAATATCAGTGAGGAGGACATTGAACCTCCCACTGGCGTAGAGGAACAACATTATAATCTCACTAATATATGTTAACCAGCTCAAAATAATCTGCCATCATCATATGTTGCACAGGCATGCTGTATAACACATGGTGATACAGTATGTTCTTTAAAGCCCTCTGAAAAATACAATAAATGGTTGCATAGAGCTTCTGAACCGCTACCCTTGCAGGTGTCCTTGAACCCATCCTATCAAGTGCAGGAAGTGGAGTCAACTCTACAGAAGGTACAGCATGCTTACCTTACCTTATCACCCAAAGCACTGATTGCTGGCAGTTTGCTAAATTATCCAAGCATGTAAGAACATGAATGTAACAAAACAGATCTGTTGTGTCTAGGTCCAGTGTAAAGCAGTGGTGTGTCCTACCAGCTTTAAAACACAGAAATTTTGTGAGATGCTGAGGGAGATGTGCCCAGAGATTGGCACAACGCCAGGAGGCCTGATCAAAAGCTCCAGGTTTGACTGTTGTTATTAAGGGATACTTTTTTTTTTTTTTTTTTTTTTAAATGATAGTGTGAAATGTGAGATTTGGTCTTGGGTTGTCTAGGCTGCCGTACTTGCAAAGGGTAATTGTGACTGACAGCAGACAGCCAGGCATGCTCCACCTAGAGGATGTGATGCAAGCAGGGGAGAGTCGGCACCACAAAGAACTGATGGATCTGCAGAGCAAGCTGTCCTTCGATGATCCCATCAACATTCAGTTCACATCAGTAATATTCAGTATTCAAATCTTTGGGGGGCACATACGTATTGTATTGACTTGGAACAACAATTAGGGTGTAACATGCGATCTAACAATGATTCTGGTCGTTCATTTGTGTTAGGGTACGACTGGGAACCCAAAGGGAGCCATGCTTTCCCACCACAACATTGTGAATAACGCGTACTTCCTGGGCCTCCGCGTGGGCTATGATCGGAGAGTAAGTCCATGTTTGTGGAGTGACTGAAGCAAACACAAATGGTGAAAAAAGTGACTGACCTCATTTTTTTCTATTCCCCATCAGCCTCGCGTGCGAGTGTGTGTGCCTGTTCCGATGCATCACTGCTTTGGCTCCGTGCTTGGAGGGACGTGCATGGCAGTTCACGGCATCACGCTGGTCTTTCCTTCCTCAGGCTACAACAGCCGTGCCAATTTAGAGGCTATTCAGAGTGAAAAGTACAGTGCTGCTTGCCTTCAGTATTATAGGTGTCCGGCTGTACGGTAATAAGCACTTTCATGGATTGCCATTTATATCTTTTCCTTTACTCCAGGTGCAATTTTGTCTATGGCACACCCACCATGTTCACTGACCTGCTAAGCCAAGATTTACAAAAGTATGATTTGTCCTCAGTTGAAGCTGGTAAGAGACCAGAAGACATTATCTGCGGTGTGATGTTTAGCCCAAGTGTGAATCTATCCTTTGCTGCTGTGTTTTTAGGGCTCATGGGAGGTTCTCTATGCCCTCCAGAGATTGTGAGAAAACTGACAACAGACATGAATATGAAGGAGATAGTGGTAACACAAAACCTCTTCAAATAACACTAATAACTTATAAGAGACGGCTAAAGAACGTAGGAACATGTGCACGTCATGCTTTTTTTAGATATGTTATGGAACAACTGAAAACAGCCCTCTTACATTCATGGGGTTCCCAGAAGACAACGAGGAGCTGAAAATGAACACTGCAGGATGCATCTTGGGTCACACAGAGGTACAATTTCTTTCCCACGCAAACCTTCATTTTCACATCGCTGTGTGACATGCTGCATTCCTGCATGGCTTAACCTTAGGCTAAAGTGGTGGATCCCACTACTGGGGAGATTGTCCCTCTTGGGGCCTCAGGTGAGCTGTTGATCAGAGGCAGTTGTGTGATGCGCGGATACTGGGATGAGCCAGAGAAAACCAGAGAGGTGATCTCTCAAGACCGCTGGTACAGGACCGGGTAAGGTAGCGTTTCATTCATGACCCTGGAGAACTGTTGTGTAGAGCACATTGTGAGAGATGTAGTTTTTGTCTATGCAGTGACACAGCCAGCCTGAACAGCTTGGGGTACTGCCGCATTGAAGGACGCATAAAGGATGTGATCATTCGAGGAGGGGAGAGCATCTATCCTGCTGAGATAGAGCAATTTCTCTATAAGCATCCCAAAGTGCAGGAGGTGCAGGTGAGATTAAACCACTGGAGGGCAGCAAAGGAATACTAAAAGTAGTGGATAAAGCCATGGGTTTGTCTCTGTGGGTACAGTGCTTAAAATACATCTCTGGGTTGTAAACAATATTTAGTGTGTGAGAATACACAATAATCAGCTTTAGTCTTAGGTCTAAACTGCAACTCTTCCCTCTGTGCTTTCCAGGTGTTTGGAGTGAAAGATGAGCGGCTGGGCGAGCAGGTTTGTGCTTGCATCAGGCTGAAGGAGGGTCAGACCTCCAGTGCAGAAGAGATAAGAGCTTTCTGCAAAAGCCAGGTGGGAGGAGATGAAACACAAGACTGCCAGCAGCCCAAAATACTTTAAATTGGAGCAGAGCTGTAGCTTGCACATTGATATGCTCTTTTATTCCCTTTAGATTTCTCACTTCAAGATCCCACACTATGTGTTATTTGTAGACAGCTACCCTCTCACCGTCTCCGGAAAGGTAGGAAACGAATACTTCCACACCAACATACCATCTGTTTCCAGTATGCATGAATTTATATACAGTGCATAATTACTATAAAATTTTATATTTTTCTAGATCAAGAAGAACATATTAAAGGAGACAATGGAGAAGATATTGGGCTTTTAATTTTGTGTCCACAGTTGAAGAGCATCAAAAATCCAGAACAGTGGAAATTAACTTTTTTGTTCAACTATAAAGGAGTTTGTAGCAAATTTTTCAAAGGGTGTGATATAAATACAGCTCGTTACATTGTTGCTTTCATGACCAATGATCACTAGGACTATAAAACTAGCTAATTTTTTACACTTCCAAGCTGGGACACTGTGTTAAAATGGATGGTAAATCGACTGGTACTTAAAGTACTTTTCTACATAATTTGAGCACTCAAACTGCTTTCTTACTACAAGCCTACTTGACACACACACATTCATACAATTGCTTTTTATTTCTATGCCTAAGCACTTTGTAATTTGCTGTAATTTCTTGCCCAAGGATACTTCAACATGCAGGCTGGAGATGCCAGAGATCAAAGACCCACCAACTCTATATTATATTATATTATAAATATATATATGAAAAAGGCTGTTGTAACCTTTTTGAAATGTGTTGCTAAAATGTAATATGCTAAGATTCAACATTTAAAAGTTTTTGTACTACATTAATTTAAATATAGTTTTAAATTAATAAAAACAAACAAAAAAAAAACAACAAACAAAAATACAAACACACGTCCATCATCTCAATCTTTATTTAAACAAGTCTGATAAACAATTTGATATCATAATACAATGTGTTTAAGCACTGTATGATAGTAAAACTCGTTATCTGAACACATGCCATACAGAATCTGAAATAAATAGGACTTTAATGCCAAATGTCAATATGCACAAAGTGGCAGGCAAAAGTGCCTTCTATATAAGCTGTACACCAACTGTAGAACAAACTTAAGTAACAGGCTCCTGTTGTGCCCCAAGTGGCATCAAATTGTCAAATATGGATGTAGAACCGATATCAAACCTGCTAAAAGTAAGAGTCATGCCAAAGTAACATTATACTAAAGCAGATAAATGGCCAATCTGTTCATGACACAGAGGCCAAAATGCAGCATCACTCCAGATTCGTCTGGCCCAAAAAAAAAAAAAAAAAAAAAAAAAAGTCAGTTTTAACCATTTTGTTTGGTGTGAGGGAGCCAAAATGGTACTCATCAGTAATCAATAGCTGCTAACTCCTAACATGTCACAATGAGGTAAATAAGCCTGCAACAACATAAAAAAAAAATCCATACATAAACATTATAAAAAGGCAATACTGTTCTCTTGAAAAACGTCAGTGGATGTCCAGAGAGGAACACACTCGACAGCAGCAAAAACCTGTGGAGGTTTAACCCAGAGGAGAGAACAAGCTGATATTTCCACAAGCACTCCAGACATCAGCCAGTAATGAGAGGAACAACTGCAGCATGGCTACATGGCTTTGAACAGTCAACATTCACTTCGGTCATTCTTGAATACAAACACATGCAAGAAATTCGCAAAAAGGAAAATTTCATTTTAAAGCATCCTGTGAGATAAATTAGGTAATATGAACATATCCCTTTTTAAATATAGAACAATCTAAACAGAAATTAGTTTAACTGTGCAATTTAACAAACAGCAAAGGAAGGAAAGTTCAAAGGAAGCTGTGGTCTCTTAAGGACCTTTTGTCAAGGATGAGCCTTCATATGATCCGTGGAATTGCTTAAGTAACCGCGCCAGTTCAAAGTTGACATCTTAAGAGCAAAACATTGCAGTGACATTCATACAAGCACAGTGCAGTACAGTTTTAGGCACAAGCAAGAACAGAATGCAGTAGGAACACCAGTCAGCCACGACATTAAAACCACTGATGATCATCTGGTTACAAAGCACAGTTCTGCTGCAGAGCCCTGGGTCCTAGCATTCATGTGGATGTTACTAAGCTTAACCCCATGGCATGTCAATCCCTGATGGCAGATAATGCACCCAGCCACACTCTGAAACAGCTCATCAACTGCTTGAGAAAGAGTAGAAGGCATTGATCTCCAAAGTCCCCAGATCCCAATCTGACTGAGCATCTGCAATAGGCACCAGCAGAAGCCAGATTCACAGGGGCCCCACAGTCATAAGGACCCAGAGGATCCGCTTCCAGTGCGGTTTCAATGATTTTGTGGCTGATTGGTGCACGCACAAATGACTGTGCACTGAGAGCTGCAAAATACAGACAAGCCTCTCTTGCACACTTCCATACTAGCTCTATTTTCATTCATACACACGCACACGCACGCACACACACACACACACACACACACACACACACACACACACACACGTCCTCTGTGTTCCCAGACTGTGTTGAGGGGATAAGAGTTTCTGTAGAGGTTTCTCTGGCTTGGGACCCCTCACTTACACACTCAAAGGCAGCAGACCTGGTGGAGACAGGGCTCTGGATGGTGTCAGGGAAGTCAAGGTGGTGTGGTCCAATCCATTAACAGTGCTGCAGATGCCAAAGGACATGTACAATATTAGCAAACTTATACATACACAGTGGAGAAAAAAGAAATAAAATCCCAATCAAAACTGGCGAAGAAGAAAAGCAAAACGTACGTTTTGTCGAAGCAGGTGGTGTGTAGTGTGTGAGAGAAATTTGTAGCATTGCTGTTGAGATGTGTGCCTTTGTCTATGGAGTAATTTCTTCTTGCTGCTTGGTCTTTGGCAAAGTTCCTACAGGCAGCAAGTTTGGACTCCAAAGCCTGGCGACAAAACAGGAATTATGAAATTAGCACCATCATAAATATCTTTCTAATGCAGCTGAAAAGACTTCTCTTCATATTCAGAATGGTTGAGAACTGTTTAGTTTGTAAGTCTTAAAATGCAAAGACAAAGCATCTCCACACACACAGACATAAAACAGAAGTTATTGTATTAAAGTAAATAATACCTACCCCTACTTTCCTCAGAAGGTCACCGACAATGTTAAGAGCTGAGATCCTAGCAGAGGGGGTCAGAGACGAGTTACCACAGCCATTGGTCAGTGCTAGAACAGATAAGCCGAAATTAATGCTCATATCACAACAGTTCCCTCCTATTTAAATATAAGGAGTAGGATTAAGCCTAACCTTTGGAGCTGATAAAAGAGTGCTCTATATTCTTTCCTACAGGTGTTGCTGGGAGGGATAAAGAGGCTTGTACTGCAGAATCTATCTTGTCTATATCTAAGGTGGGTGAGCTGGGTGCTGACATCCTGTCTGTAGTCCTTTCTCGCACTGCCAGCTCCTGTCTCAGGTCTGAAGAAGAGAGAGAGAGAAAGTCAAGAAATGCTTATCTGCTAACTCTTACACAGATGACTTACTGCCCACAAAGGGGAAGAACACATTTGTCTGGGCTTTCTCTTCACCTCGTGCTTCATCTTTCAGCCGCTGCACAGACACAAGGAGAGACTCCTTCTCATCCAGCTCACTCTCCAGGAAGGCATTTCTTTCAATTGCCTGGTTTAAACGGGTCTCAAAGTCCTCAAGAGACACTATTGTAGCCCTGCACATGCAGTGATAAACAAGTATTTTATGAGTGTTGCAGGAGGTACGATTGCTAGAACTCATCTTACAGTGAACGTGTTGCACAGTACGCATCATTCTGACCTTTTCGCTCTCTCCAGGTCATCGTTGGCCTGTTCAAGCTCTCGGACATATTTGTGAAGTTGATCCTTGATGCTGCGTGTCTGTCCCAGGTCATCCTCTAGCACAGAGATCTGTTTATAACTCTGAGCATATTGCTGCTCCAGCTTCTCCTGGAAAACACGGAAGATGAGAAAAGCGTAAGTCTATGCAGAGAAACAAAGACTACAAAAGATACTACCTCATTTGAAAATACCATTTTATACTCTACAGCAGTGGCTCCCAAAGTGTGGGCAGCAGCACAGTGATCTACAGTGATTAGCAGCAGTCAGAAAGAAACACAGCACAATCAAAAGCTTTCAGAGGGCACCTTTGTTTCATAAGGACACCTGATGGTTGTTTAAGGAAGCCATAATTTATGGTCTCTCTGCTTCATTTGCACAGTAAAGTCACCGAAGTGCAGAATCATCAAGGAAGCACACTGAAAACTGTGTTCATGTCTACTGTGATTAAGAACCAGGCTGTTCTTGCAGTTTTCTATTTTCTTCTACTTTATCCTGACATCCAATTAAGGAGTGCTGGAGGATTACCTAAGAGAAGGCTTATTAACACCTGCCATACAAATGAGACATTGAACCTTCTGTGCAGGATCCAACAAAGATCAGTTAACCTCTTAGGTAATCACAAATGACTTTATTAGCGTCCTAGCCAAAGATAAAAGCTTAACTTTACCTTGAGGTTGGCCACCTCGTTCTTCAGTCTCTCGTTTTCACTCTGTAGGTCTCGAAGCCGTTGTTCAGCTTGACCAAGTTGTGCCTCCAACTCAGCTTCCAGTTCTCGGCTCCCCTCCTGGAACTCCTGCAGCTCCTCTTGAGCTTCATGGCAACTAGATGGCAGACATACAAAGAGTGGGTTAAACCATAAACAGTCATTGTGATATGACAGCTTTGCCGCTCACAGTCCACCATTTAGTTCTGTACGGCTGGCTGGCTGAATGACTGTGAGCACGAGCTCTAGAAAACTGACAGACCTTTGTTCTGCAAGCTGAGCCAAACTCAGGCATGTTCTAGCAGCTTTTTTTCCCTCTAATGGTCAGAAATAAAGCTGCATGAAAGCCAGTTAGATGTTTGCATTTGTAATCTCGCCTCTGACAAAGAGGAAATAAGAATTTGGCTCAGCATTGTCGGGTTAAGCATTCTAAATATACAGCTCTGAAGAGACAGCTGAACTGTGACAGAGGTTCAAAAATAGCAGAGAAGAACAGGCATGCTGCCATGTATCTTCAGAGTGAAACAGGTTAAAGGTCACGAGTAGAAAGAAACCGGAGGAGGATAAGGGTTATGAAACAGGATTTTTGTACACAAAGACAGAAAACAAATAAACAAAAAAGAAAAGAAAAGAAAAAATATTCAGTTTATTTGAAACTAAACATTTAAAGGTGGAAAAAAAAAGGGAAGAAGTTTATGGAATCTAAATACAATTTATTTTCTCCTGTTGAGATGACACTGGGTAACACTGGTCAGCTGACTGCGCTGGGATAATGCCCTCTCAGTGGCTCTGCAGAGCACTGAAATGCATGAATCAGTTGTTGTGCGTGGCTGTTCTGCACATACCAGCGTCACAGATGCTGCTTGATCAGCATGCACGGGGCCGTGTAATGTCACTATATAACCCTTCATCCCTTCCGTAGTTTAACATGACCAACAGTATTGTATTCGTCTGAAGTTAAAAGGTTTTTATTAATGATAAACTCTCAGAGCGAACCCTATACTTTTTTTTTCTTCCACGGGTTGATGTGTTTTCCACCATGTGCCCACAGGAATGTCTCAGAAAAACCAGCATGACTTTAACCCCTACGCTGCACTTTTACACTTCTTCTGAAATTCAGATGTACCATAAGTCCATAAATGGAAAATAAAGCAATAATAAATTTGACATGACACTTGTGACACTGACGCCTATCATGAAATAATCTGTGGACTCGGTCATTTCCTCTTGAGTAAACCAACAAGTGCGTCAGGTCACATCTGGTCATGTGCCTTATCCGGCTAACCAGAGTTTTTATGTGCTGAAACCTTTGGAAGAAGGTTATTATGCAATCACATCTTTCAAAACTACCGAGCAAACCACACACTCAGCAAAATAAAGGGTCTGCTTATTATGCAAGAATGAGTATCTAGTGTCCGTTATTCATCTTATGCTTTATTTGGAGGATTTCTACCATCCGATTTTCAGCTCAGCTTTCATTCAAGGCAGACCACAAAATAAACAGCAGCACTGTGTTACATAACCTAATTTTGGGTTAACATCAAACAGAAATAAACCTGATCTTAAATGAAAATTAGTGCAGCTCAAGGAGCAAATACATCCAGCCACGCATCGCCATCATATGAGAAACAAATGCCACCTACCTTTTCTTATATTTTAGGGCTTGGGACTTCCAGTAATCAACCTCCTCATCCTTTGATGAAAATTTGGGAATCATCTCTGTGTCCATATCAGAGCACCCTGAGGATTAAAGGGAGGTTTTTTTTAATTAGATTTATGGACATTTCAATTAGGTTACAGTTAGGTTGTAATGAAAAACTAAACTAGTAAATACACAGCACAGTTTTGCTATTTGCATCCTCTGGCATGTTGAATCATGAAGAGTGCATTCCCTTCTTATCTCAGAGCAACCACTGAGCATTCTCCTCATTCATCACTGGAGAAGAAAGGCCCTATCTCAGTGACAGATCATCCTGGCCGTGTAACCCTGTCAGAATGAAGTCATCCAACCTCAGTGACTCACAAATCAGCGACTATAGCCACAGCCTCTGTGTCACAAATACCAGAAATAATTTATAATTACGTGTACCCAGTATGCCATGCCAGGACAGCCTCAGTGTTAAAGGAGACCTCATTCCTTTATTAAATCATTAGGTTTTAACCTCCTTACAGCTCAACTCATGCAACCTCAACATAATGAATTCATTTACTGTAATCTATGCTGATTAAATGCAGCTAAAGCCAAACAGATCAAAGTGTGAGCGCAGTTCTGACATTTTAACAAGCGGTGATGTTTTTCCATCCTTCCTTCCTGTTTGCAGAATTAGCCCTTTAACAGACACGTGTTCCTCTTTTTCTGGTGAGCAAATAAACTCTGATCTATGTGAACCTACGCAGTCATTTTCAGGGAGTCGGTGAGCACATCTGGAAACAGCTGCTGTTGGCGTCATGTGTGCGTGTGTCCGCGTGGGGTGAAACAGCTGCCGAAACCAGCACTACCACTGCTGTAGGCTCCAGGAGTATTTATAATCTGGCATGAGTTTCTAAGGATTTCCTGCAAACAGGCAAGTGGACATAACATGGAAAAACCCTCAGCTGAAATGAAAGTGCAAGACCCGACAAATTTGCTTTGATTACTGTATAAACTGCCCCTGCAAAAACTTCTTATAAAAAAAAAAAAAAAGAGAATCTAGAGGCATATTTTACTTGACTGGCCTGGCTTGGGCTTTGGTGTTGCTTTTTTGGCCAACAAAGATGGTCTAGCCTCAGAGGGACGATGACTTCGACTGCCGTTTCCTTTACAACATTCCTCAGAGATACAGTCATCAACAGTTTCCTGTCTACAAGACCCTCACGTGTACACTGCAGACCATAATACTGAAAGGGGTAGCAGAAAGAAAGGGAAATTTTCTAAGCTGCTACTGACAAAACACATTTGTCAGGGGAGCAGACACAGCACTCTAGGAAAGCACCAAAAGGTTTCTTTTGATGACTAGACAAGGATCAAAACACAACTTATCTCTATGTTATGATGGATCTGGTGCTTTCTGTTGAATCCCATAAGCCACAAAAGCCCAACAGGGGACAATAACCCAAACTACAAAAAAAAAAAAGCCTGTTCAACAATTAATCAAATGGAGCAATTCTGCAAAGTCATATCCTGTAGCAGGTAAAAGCTGAAACAGCCAGAAGAGGACAGCTCTTTTATATTTCATTTCCTTTAGATTGCTCTCTGCCTGACCCCTGGATCTATTTGTCTACTATAACAATACCAGCACAGACATGGCCCGCATCCAGCAAAGATCTGGAAATTACAGACAAGGGAAGGTAAGTAAAGAGAGTGCTTCCTTTTCCACATTCTTGTCTCTGTGTCCTAAGAGCTGATGGTGACGAAGGCACATTTTTCTGGACAGAAAAATCCCAAAATCTTCAGATTCCACCTTGGAGTTTTGCTTCTTCAAATTTGTGAAAAATAAACTCTTCTATAGCTTTACAGGGTGTGGTGGTACAGCCCTGACCCGGGTCCATATTTTGGTCCCCAGGATTATGGAGTAGCCCACAGACAGACATGCAAGTTTACTAAGGAGAACAAAACTAAAGATTCAACAAAAGCATGAGGTTAAAGAACCAACATTAAGAACCTTTTATTGCAAATCTGACGCCTGATATTGATTTGAAATTGATTATACAGTTATTAATATGCATAGCTTGACAAAATTATAAAATAAATGACCTGAAAGGCCCAGTTCAGCCCAACAGCTACAGGTTGTGGTTTAACGCAGCTGATTTAGACGCTTTAATGTGTCGATATCCGACACTCGTAGGTATGAACACAGAGGCTCAGGTTCACGCCAAAACTGCCTGCGCTCTCCCTCGAGTTACAAGTACAAATGCACCACACACAATAAGCGAAAAGGCGTATAAAGCAAACATTTAAGGTGACACTTCTCGATTTCAACCAGAAACAGCGCTGTCATCTTCGTAATGTTTAGGACGGTATAAAAAAAATAAAATAGATAATAACAGAGACACGACAGCTCGTTACACGGACGGGTGAAACACTATAAACCAATTAGAGGTGTAAATTACGTGATTTAAACCGTTACCTGCTCATGTCAAGTCGGTCTACTATTGTCTTCTGTAGCAGCAAGTCGCCTTCCAGCCGGTATAACAGCCAAGGACACGCAGAGATTCTCTTTCGCCGGGCCTCGGGTGATACTGACGTTTCCGAATGAGGTAACTGAGCTCTGTTTAGGAAATTGCCAACGCGTCTCCCGGAACAAACGTAATTACTCACATGGGCGTACGTGATGACGTGATTTCACGTTACATCAGCGCCGAGCAGGGCTGAAAAGCGCTTCGAGATTCAACCGCACCCTGATTTTGGACTGCGCTCTCTAGCGTCAGAGTGACCTGAAGGTGGCATACGGCTGCCAGAGAATGAACTGCCACTAAACAGCATTGCTTAGCTTTTCCCCCTCTCTCTTTATTGAACTGCCTTCAAATAAACGAACAGGCATTATTATCAGTCCATGTCCATCAAATAATCCAAGCAGCAAAGAATAACCGGACACAACAAAAAGCACAAATAGCAAAATGTATAAATAAATAGAAAGAAAAATAAGTGTCTTAAATTATTCCATATAAACCACAACCACTTCTCAAAGCTTTAAGGCATTTTTCTCCAACCTTTTAACCCACTGAAATATTTTTTTCCATTATTTTTAAATGCAAGGAAAGTTGGAGCATCCTTAAAATAATCTACACTTATGGACATGAAACCTTCCAATAATCAAAATATTATTGCACAGGAATTCCATGTTTGTTCAGCATAAAACCATCAAACGTAATCATATTGTATTCTAACTCAGGTGTTGTCTTCAAAGCCAGCTGTTCACGAACACTGTCCCAAAGGGTTTAAAGGTACGGCATGTAAAGAAAAGATGTTGCTTATCTTTTTGACACAAGGTACACACATTACTGTCCCCATCAATAATCTTATAAAGAGATAAAATTCATATTTAAAACAACTGAATACATTGCCTTATTGGTGCTGGCCTTCACAACAGACCCAGTTTCTCATGTGGCCCCCTGGGGAAATTAATTGCCCACCCCTGGCCAAGGAAATATTGATCAGATGTTCAAATCTTGCCAATCTTTGAAGAGTGTTGGTATAAAAAGCCCCATGAAAACTGAAACTGGAAAAAAAAAAAAAAAAGAACAAGCAAAACCCCCTAAAAACCATGGAAACCAGTCAGTTACGTCACTGCCGCGACAGACGACAGGACCTGTTTAGCAGGCGCCTCATCTCCACCCAAGAGAAGATTCCCATTTGCCTCCACCCTTGGGGTGGGGGAGGGTGAAGGAACAGGAATCGGAAAAGCCTACCCAAAACAAAAGCAACGTTGAAAATGATCTTAGAAAACACTGCACATGATTTCCAGGCTCTTGTACAAGGCCCTGAGTCATACCACAAGTGGTCTTACATATATGCTGTACACAGGTGTTGCATGAAGAGCAGTGAAACAAACAACAAAAAATGATCTTAGAATACACTGTGCATGATTTTCAGACTCTAGCACAGACCTGTCTATTTAATATTTATAATATATTATTTAAGTATTATTTATGTGGTAGGATCGGGTCAGATGTAATAGTTGTTCCAATCATTAAACAATGTTACTGTAAGTAGCTATAGATGTCTGACCTGTTTTACCAGGCGGCTTTCTCCTCTACCCCAGGGGAAATTCCCCCCCTCGGTGGCTGGTGAAAGAATGGGAATCAGAAAGATCACAAATAAGAGAAACCTTAAACTTTATTTTAGAAAAGACTGTGCATTATTTTAGGCCCTTGCACGCTTTTAACTACTACTGGGAAATTAAAGGATAAGGATAACTGGGTTGTTCCACAATATTCAGGTATTATATTATTTGTGTTCCCTTTGTCTAATTACCCCATTGTGAAATGCTTCTATGAGTACTGCATTCCTTTGCTGTTTAGATTTTGTTAAAAATATTTCTGATATTAGTGGGGTCTTTCCACTTACTTGGCATTTTGTCTACACTAAAACCACTTCAGTCTAAAAGCTTCCTGAAAAGCCTTCAGCTGATCCAAAATTCTGCAGCGAGAGTGCTCACCGGGACTGGAAAGAAAGACCATATTTCTCCCATATTAGCTTCTCTTCATTGGCTCCCTGTTAAATTCTGTTAAAATCCTCACATACAAGGTCTTGAACAATCAGGCTCTGTCATATCTTAAAGCCTTCATAGTACCATATTATCCTAACAGAGCACTTTGCTCTCAAACTGCAGGCTTACTTGTGGTTCATAGAGTTTTTAAAGGTAGAATGGGAGGCTGAGCATTCAGCTCTCAGGCCCCTGTCCTGTGGAACCAACTCCCAGTTTGGATTAGAGATACAGCCTCTCTACTTTTAAGGTTAGGCTTAAAAAAAACCTTATAGTTAGGGCTGGATCAGGTGAGCCTGAATCATCAGGGCGAGAACATGTTATTTAACTCCATATCATTTATTGAATTCTTATTGGGGCACCAGGTTGACCCAATCAGACTTGGTGGGGCTGTGGGTGGGGTCAGTGCCACCCCGCGCCACAACTTTATACCGGCCCCTGCTCCACCACACACGCTTTAAAAGGACAGAAGAAATTGGGGAATGCTTCTGTACAAGTAACCTGTGGGTGTTGTTTTGTTTGGTTACATTAATTTAACAGAATAATGGAGCTTACCATAGAAAATAAGCAGGATGCCACATGAGTGTCTGGTGTGCTCAGAAGGTGTTTTGGAAGCGTAACGCACTTTAGCCTGCAGGCATACTTCTGCCATGACTGCCTGGTTAAAATACTGACGAAGAATGCAACATTATCATTTGTCCACTTCACTTTAATCAAGAAACAAAAAGAAGCATCTAAAACCCTGGCAGCAGATGAAGGGCAGACACAGGAGGCCCCCCTTTCCTCTCTGATTGGGGGATCTTTAGAGGGCAACATGCTCAATAGACAGGCATGACTTCTGGTGAGCCAGTTTTGAAGATGTCCTGTTTGCAGATTTCGACATTTCCTCTGCAAGCTCCATTCTCAGGACAGACACGGAGACAAGTTGGCTCGCATTGTGATAACGGTAAGGCAACCCCCCCCCCCGCCCCATTTCTTGTGTTCCATAGGTTTTTCAGTTTAAAACAGGTCAAATTGCATTGATAGGTGGTTAGCGCTTCCTATAAAAGTTTTCTAATGCTTTATCATGGAAATAAACTGCTCAGGTTGTGTGGACTGTTGTGTTGGATGTACAAAGTTGGAAGGAAGAGGTTTAATCAGCTGAGACGCAGGAGAGTCTCTGCACTCTGCATCATGCTGACTTAAACATGTGGTTTGATTGTTTGCCTCAAAGAGACATTTATATTATTGGAGCACTTCATTGTGGCAGTGAAATTGAATAAAATAGCCAGAGAGCCCTTGGTGTTAACAACATATTCAGATGTGTAATTGAGCTGTAGCTGCAGGGTTCCTAACATTGTTTCTGTCTGCAGATGCATCAATCCAGTCTCCTGCCAGAGGACCTGCGGATGAAACGGAAGCGCCCACAATAAGCTGCAGCTGCTGCTCCTTCAGTGTTTCTGCTGCTGACAAGTTTCCAGCACAGCGGCAGGCTTTGTGTACATTCTTGTATTAGAGAGACTTGCTCATTAGGAAAACTGTCATTTTATTTTTTGTTATCATTTAAAAATTTAACTTTTTTTTTACTCAAAGATTGGGAAGCAATTTTTTTTTTAAAAGGAAACAAACTTGAGTCTTTGTTTCACTGTTTTATGAATCACTATGGCTGACATCACATATTGCCAACAATGTGTATGTAAAATGCAATTACCTTATTATTAAGCATTGTTGCACTTTGTATTTGTTGTAATGACTTAGAGTTGCTACACCAGGCAGAAAATATGTCTGCAGCTCAAAGTGCATTCAGCTGCCGGAACACTTTCATAACACACTGGGCATTCTCATGTGTCCACCTGCCTGTTTTCCACGCTAAGCGTCAGTGCTCTGCTATACAAACAGAATCTTAAGTATAAAGAAATTTTGGTGGCTTAAGAAGGAAGGTAACATGAAATGTTACCTCAATGTTTTTCTCTCTGGAAAACCAAGCACACCGGACATTTGATTTGTTCTGAAATTTTGCCTGACCAAAAGCCTAATTTTTTTTAAAAAAAAAGTAGACTTAAAAAAATCCAGTGAAATTTTTCAGATTTTTCTTTCACAAGCAACAGATTTCTCATCTTTTATACAAGTGTTGTTTTTTGTGTAGTTGCAGCGCAGTTGTGTAGAAGTTTATGGAAAAACTGCCCTTAACTCCTTTTACATCTGTGCCCTGAGTAAATATTTTCTCAGTGAGGTTCTAATCTCAGCTGCTGCTTTCACATCATGCCCACTTTCTCATTGGTTACAGCCTCTCACCTGCTCCTTGTGTTCCCAACAATTGCACATTAGAGAAGAGAAGCTGAGGCAGCAAGCATTTAACAAAATGAGGTATTTCCTTCAAGTTTTTTTTTTTAAACGCCCATCTCTTATGTCTTGTTATATTTTACTGTTTTTATTGTGCTCGCATGTCAAACAAGCATCCATGACAACAGTATTTAAGACTAATTAGAAAATAAACTCAGTGTGACAGGAGCATGTTACACACACACACACTGAAGGGCAGAATATTTGATTACACAGTCGATTATCTGGAATAGCAAAATGAATACAAATGAACAGTTGTGTGAAGAACCGTGCTCCACCCGTGAGCTGTATATTCTTCCATTTTAACTGATCTGGATGGTAAATGGTCTCAGAAGCAACAACCTCTGAGGCAACGCTCCTTCAAATATAACTGAAGAACTAAATGTCTCACGCTGCCCTTGTGTAAGATGTGTAAGATCTAGAGATCTATGAAGCAAGAAACAAAGTAAATATTTTAACATCTTTTACCATCTTTGCATGTCTTGTTTAATAAATTATCATTTCTAAATTATTAAATCATTTCACCTCAAGGCAGCCTTTTTATAGGGGGAAAAAAGTTAAGAACCAAGTTGTGTATATTGACAAGGAGATCAGGAAATGGTGCCTATCTGTCAGTCAAAGAAGATGCGCAGTCTTGATTTTGCTAAAAACTTAATAAAGAAGCACATTTTTGTCTGTTTTTGATGGATTATTTTCAATATTTGTATACAGATTTTGTCAGATTTTGAAATTCTGTCCTCAGCTCCTGTAAGTCTACAAAATAAGAATATCACATGACCTGTTTTACAAGGGGACCCTGCCTCCACCCTGGGGCTTGTGGTGGGGTGTGATGAAGGAATGGCAAAGTTTCACTAGAAGCGAATGTGATGTTGAAAATTAGATTATAAAATGTGCATGAATTTCAGACTCTTGAACAGTGCCCTCTGCCAACATCCAGGTGGTATTACATCATATGCCATATTACATGATTATGTGATAAGTAGCAAAAACAAAACAAACAAAAAAAAAAAAAAAAAAAAGATTCTTATATATCATGAGCTACAATATAAATTACAATTTGGCCCTCATTCAAGAAATCTATCTCACAAAGGACAAATCAGTGTCTTCTTTTGTGAGGTAGGTATACCTGATAGGATGCAGCTATGAAATATTGAAATATGCCTGCCAGCATGGACAAGTAGGATATACTGGTTTATACTAGTCTAAGGTACTAGTCTTTCTAATCTTTAACTAATGACGGTATGAGTAGCTCCAATATGGAGAACATGAAGTGAGGAATAACACAGCCACTTCACAGCCTGGGGAAACAAACAGCTGATCAGTTGAGTCACTGCTGCCTCAGATCACAGGACCTGTATTACAAGGCACCTTTCCCCTCCACCCCGGCCCAGTCGCCTCCACCCAGGTGAGAAAATTTAGTAAATTTTTCATGGGTGCTGAAGGAAATCGTAAAAAACAAGGTGAATTCTTATATGTTTTGCGTGTCCTTTTATCGAAACAGGAATGACGTAACACAAGGGAATGAGGAGTCTGTTATTAAATTTAATTAAGCCATTTTCACACAGATCCGGGTGAGACTGCATAGCATGGCCAGCATAGTGCTGAGCATGACATGGAGTACTCATACCATCTTCTTCAAGTCAGGTGGTCATATAGATAAAGCTTATCAGTTTTGGTTACATCATTATACAAAAGAAAATGTGGAAAACAGGATATCAACAGCTGATTGTTCAGATGACCTCGAGGTTTCTCTTCCCAGACAGACAGTGAGAACAGAATGTTACCAGTCAACCTTGGTTATGCATTATATCAAAACAACACTTTATTTTATGTGGACAAACTTCTTAAATGTGAGAGCAAAGGTTTATAATATGTATAAATATATTGGCGTTTATAAAATGACCTCCTTCATTGCAACCCACTCACTCAACTCTGCCGCTCAACCCACAAATGCATTTTCCTTACAAATGTGGAACCATTTAAGGGGAAATAAACAGGCTTTCCAAAAGTATAAGATTTATTGCCAATAAGAATTTATTAGACATAAGATAAGATAAGATAAGATAAGATAAGATAAGATAAGGTTTATTTGTCACATGCACAGTTATACACAGTACAATGCACAGTGAAATGTATTTTGTACCTGCAGCTGATAGTAAGTAGGAAAAATATATAAATAAAAATAAAATATGTAATTCAAATGTCACAGCACACAAGATAAAAAAATAAATATTTTGGGTAAGAATATAAATTTCTAGTCATTGGTAGTCAAAGAGAACAGAATAATTTGCATAGAGACGGATGGCTTGTGGATGAAAACTCTTCTTCAGCCTTTCAGTCGTAGTCCTCAGGCAGCGGCAACACCAGCTGATATTACAGCAAAAGAAATAATCAGCCAGATTTCTTTACTTTTTGTGCTAAGTTTACATTAATAACTTCTAAGTACCACCCAGCAATTATATTTGTACCAGAATGTTCAAGTGTTTGCAGTAATCATATTGTCTTTACTGGCCTTTGTTTATTAACACCTTATTACATTGTTGCAAAGATTTTGTCAAAGTACCTTTAATATTAGTGGGGTCTTGTGGATTACCACTCTGAAGTCTAGATGTTGCCAATAAAATAAGACTTAACCAGATTTAGATGAGAGGGAGGAGGAGAGCTGAAAAACTAGAAACACCTGATTTAGGTTTCCTGTATTCTTTGTATCAGTGGGAGGGTCAACGACTCACATGCGGCCTGAACAGTTCCTCAGGGATAATGACCACCTGTGTCTCACCAGTCAGGTAAAACCTGAAGCTTAACGTTACAGCAGTTTTAAGAAGAGGACACATTTGAGCTCTCAGTAGGATTTTGACGCTGCACAAAAATAGATAAAATAAAAAAAAAAAAAAAAATTCAGTAGCCATACAGCTGTGATTAACTGGGATTTTCAATTGTACGTGGGTTTATTTCTAAGTGAGACATTTCAGCATGCAAGCCAACAGAAACTGATTCAAATTTGCTTCATTTTAAAATTTAACCAAGGGCCCTGCTTTATAAATACACACCCAAAAAACCCAAACCACTGAAGATCACACAATCAAGTTAAGACTTTATGATTACAATTAACAAACAAACATTCTGACAGTCTGGTTACAATTTTAAATGTGTTTTATTGTATCGATGAAGAACAATGTCATCACTTGTTCAAATAACCTTCGAACCAGACCGCCCCCCCCCCCCCTCAGCAACACTTTGTCTTTAGGGTTGGGGGTTGGACTGAACCATTCTTTGGCATATGAAGGGGAAAACTTCTTTAAAAAAAAAAAAAAAGTATTACATTTTTGACTAGCACACACTTTTAAAAATGTCAAATATTATGTTATTTAACATTATATCATTTTATTCTATTTTTATTGGGGCACTAGGTTGAGACATCAGATTTTGGGGGGCTGTGAGTGGGGGCAGTGCCACTCCATGCCACAACTTTATATAGACCCCTGCTACACCAAACACATGTTGAAAGAACTTGGAGAGCACTTCACTGTACAGGTGAGCTGTGCGACACAACAATGGCGCTGACGATGGAAAATGGACAGGAGGCCCCACGGGAGTGTCCCGTGTGCTTTGAAAGTGTTTCGGCAGCCGAGCGCACTTTGACCTGCAGGCATGTCTTCTGCCATGACTGCCTGGCTAAACTGCTGGTGGTCGCCCGGGGTCAGGGATACATCGTTTGTCCTCTCTGCCGTCACATCACTATTCTTACTAAACAGAAGGAAACTCGGGAGACCCTGGCAGCAGCTGAAGAAGGGCACACACAGGAGGCCCCTCTTCCTCTCCCGCTGGGTCACCCTCAGGTACCACCGAGGGCCTCCACAGTCGGTCTGTGGCGTGGAGTTGAGTGGGTGGCGCGGTGTTTGAGGGGAACTTCTCGGCAAGTCAGTCGGCAGAGAGTTACCGTCAACGACAGAAGCGGGTCTCAAATTTTCATCATAAGCGACCAAGGGAGAACCCCCATTGAAGGCGATAGTGCTGTGGATATAGCTGAGGTTGAACCCAGCGAGTGTACGGAGTGCCGGCTCACCTGGACGGACTTTCTCTGCATGCTAGTGTCTGTTGTGGTGTTCGGGCTGGCATGGTTTCTGGTGAGCCAGTTCTGAGGATGTTGCAGACTTCAGCAACATTTCCTCTGCAGGCTCCATCCTCAGCACGGACACGGAGACAAGTTGGCACACTGTGATAACTGTAAGGAGATTTAAAAAAAAAAACTCCTATTTCTGTGTTCCGTGATTTTCTGTTAAAAAAAAGTGGAATCACTTTTATATCAACGTGGTTAACGCTTCCTGTAAAAGCTTTCTAATGCCTTATCATGAAATAAATTGCTCAGGTTGTGTGGACCATAGATATATATACATAGATGCCGCATTGAGCGCTGACTCGTATGCCTACGTCGCCGCCATATTGGAGGGGGC
>JAVDPK010037843.1:0-23477 GCA_034780415.1 Cichlasoma orientale
CACTAGGGTACAGCTGGAGCGACAAAGCCTTCGTACCTTTTTAGGTCCATTCCTGTCCCTCTATTTCTTAGTGTGCACCATCTATCACGTTCACATAAAGCCCTGCTGCTCAAGTTATGCTAGGATTTCTCTACAGCACACAACTCAGATGAACCAACAACACCGAACAGAGGGTCAGAAGCAGCTTTAAAGCCTGTGGAGTGAGAGATCAAGTGAGATCAAAGGAAAACGATCATCTAATACTGGAAGGCTTTACAGAAGCGAGGATGGAGGACAGTGTGAAACACTAAGGAAGAGATTAAAAATGGTTTCAACTTCTTGGAGAGTGACACCTCCATTTCTTCTACCATCTGCTTCCTGACAACTTCACTCACTGCACTACCCTTTCAAATCACAGAAACACACTGTCACTGCTTCCAAAAAACAGAGATACAGTCACGCCATTTGTTCATGACATTTTGCGAGATTACATTTCGGATGTAGCTAACCTTCTCATCACCTAGAAACCGCCTCCCTTTTCCCCCTCCTACATTTTCTTGCCTGCTAAAAGAAGAGACAAAGAGACCGAGCAGATCAAACCAAGGCTGCACTGTGAGCAAGCACAGCAGGGATATTTTAAAGTTGAGTGAAGACACCCAATTATCACACAAAGTTCTATCTGACCTATGGCCCACCCTCTCAGCTTACATCCCCACTCATAATCCCATGAGCTTTTCTACAATCATTTTTATCCCAATCTCACTACCTATCCAAGTTCGAGCCCCTTCTCCTCCAAAAACCATTTTCTCTCTGCATCTAACATTTTCACATTTGGCTTTTCAAGTGTACTTAAAGCTGTTCCAGTTTGAATCCCGGCTCCCCCTGGAACTCAGCAGCACCAGAACATCCAGTGCAGAAAAACTGCCAGGATGACCCAATGAGGATGGAGGGGAAATGAAGTGAGATCACTTCCTACAATGGAAAGAAAAAGGAAATGGATTGTGGTGGGGAAGGGAGGGGATAACAATTTACTTTGTGTGTACTTAATGACATGATCAGACAAAGAAAGTCCCAACCCCTCGGTCTCCATTGCCCTGAGGCATTTGGAAATGTAAACAATACAAGAAGAGCTGCTATGGGTGTTGATGAATCTGGGGAGTGCATTGTATTATCCAGGATAGTAACAACATTTTACAGTATAAACACAATCAGGTTTAGACTGAAACTGGATTTTTTTTTTTTTTTTGGCCTAGCCTATATACTGGTCTAACAAGCTCCTAGACACAGATACCAGAATACCAAAACAAATGGCATACAATTTAAAGAAAGATATCACAAACACCACTGAAAAGGAAAATATTTTCCAAAAAAAAAAAAAAAGCTTGTCTGACAGCTGTGGTATATACTTCTCCATGTCTCAACCACTAAAGCTTTCAGTTAAGCCACAAAGCGAAATAATTTCTCCCCATGGCGTACCCTTAGGTGCTCTATAGGATTTAGATGAGGGCTCTGACAGCACCAAATTAAGACCTGGGAAAAAATATTCTTGCAACAGGCTGCTGGTATGCTTTGTCCTCAATCAAGCTGCTATTTTTACCAAGTTTGTAACAAAATTCCTGTGTACACTTCAATCAATAAATACAAGAGCACATCCACCTCTGAAAGAAAAACAGATACAGAATCAGAAGTTTGAACACATCTTAATTGTGACCACATCTTGCACAATCACTGTGACCAAATCTATATGCAGACAAATATAACACCCCCCCCCCCCAATCAAAGTAGTCAAAACCAGCTTTGTACTAGTTCCTGTTACAGTAGTTCCTGTTACAGCAGGCATCTCCAGGATTACATACTGACATGAGGACAGACAGGCAGACAGAAAACAGTATGGCTGCTGCCTCATATCTACTGTAAAAATCATAAAGTGCCATACAGATCCTTGGATTTTACCTCAACTACACACCTATAATGTTTTTTGATTGCATCTTGCATGTTTGTGATGCCATTGCATTTACAGAAGCTGTCTATGGACAAGCTCCTGCCAAAGCGGTCAAAAATAACCTTTGTAGGAGTACCCCTACAACAGGTGTCTCAAGCACATTGTTCCATGTTGAAACACACGGACTCACAAAGGAAAAACAAACACCAACCACTCTGTCGTGGATGGTAATTACATAAATTCTGGCAAAACAAATTAACTCATGGTTCAACACCTGAAGGTTAAATGCTACCTTCATTCTACTATACTGGCTCTACAACTTAAGTCTCAGAGGATAAGCTCTAAGGCACTATACATACACAAAGAAAAATCTGAATAAACATGCATAGATTCCCTTAAAATTAAACTGGATTTATTTTCTTTGTATATGTAATTTAGGTGAACCGATCCTTAAGAAAACATTTTTTTCCATTCATCATAAGAACTGTTTCAAAAACGTTAAATCCCTCTGCCTGTGCGGGACCGTCTGCGGGCCTACACTGTGCAGTAGCCACTTCCTCCTTACTCTTTTATCGGAGGTAATGAACATGCACACAAATGAGGCTTGTGATCTGGTGCGGTGTCTTTCACACCTTGTGATGTCCAAAACGAAGCTGCAACCAGAAGGATGCGTTTTAAATCAGATACTGTTCACGCATAAAACGTCTACATACTACTTCCACACTCTGCTAATGTCGTATTTTAAAACGCACGACATTACAGTGACTGGTGTAAGAATAAAGCAAAGATATGAACCACAGATGGAGGTAAAGACTGAGACGATGGTAGAAGATTTTCCAAGCTATCAGTATTTCCAGAGCAAAGAGGATAGTGAAGCCTAGTCCCTGAGGACCTGCACTGAGACATGCAGTCTGCAGGAACAGGCTTTATCTTCAGAGCGCTCCCTGTAATTGCAGGATATTCAGCCCTTTCACATACCAATTCACAGATCTGCCATCCAGTGCGTCATACAGTTAATTGGACAGCACTGTGGTGCAGACTGTTGAGTAAACAAGGTCAAGTCACCCAAAAACAGGGCAGCAGCTCACTTGATACATTTCACAGAACAGGCACATTTCTGCCAATATGTCTCTCCTAAGAAGTTGAAGTTCAGTAAACGGCCGTTTATTCCTGTGAAGCGGGTCAGTCGGACTGGTTTCCTCCAGAGAAACCCAGGTCTCCATAATGAGCCAACTGTGATTACACCACACATCCACTAAAGCTCTGCCATTGGCTTTAATAAGTGGGAGGCACTCCTTTTCTATGCAGCACTGACCACAGTGAGCTAACCAGCGGCGCAACACGTCACCTTGTAGAGTCACCGGACATGTCTACAGTAAATACATAAGTCTACAGAAGACTTACCTTCGCAATACAACGTGTTCATAAAAGTTAACTCTTTGTTTCAGCACAGGATATGGTGCATATGGTTTTTGGACAAATGCTGTAAATGTTTGAGAATTTCTGCTAAATTGCTTTTCTTTTGACTTTTTTTCTGTGTTTCTAATCACACCTCTGTGATGTGGTGCGGCACAAGAGCAAATGAAACAGAAGCGTGTTTGCAGCATTTTGCAGAGCAGTCAAACACACCGAGCACCAACTGGCAAACACATAATAATCAGTTCAGAGACAGGCTCCTGCTCTCTACTATCACGACTGCAATAGCTCAGGTTTCCCAGCTTACTTCTGCTTAGACTGGCAGTTTTCACAAATTGTAGCCTCACTCTGTGATCGATACGGTGTCTGCAGTGCCACGCTTTGAGAAGGCTACATTCATTTCTCTTTAATGCTTTAATAAAATAACTGTTTTCCTCCTGGAACCCACACAAGGAAACTGCCTCTAAAGAAGTGTGCTAGTGGGCACAATCTAATACAGCTCAGTGGGACTAAATCTTCATCCTCACAAGTTTGCCTGTGTCCTTTCATTGTGATGAAATAAAATATAATAATTTTTAAAAATCAAAGTAAATTATTAAAAGGGAAAAATGTCCTCACTGAAAGAATATGAGGCGGTATATTCAAGATCATATTTTTCTAATATTTCTAAGGGTAAAATCTAGAGTATAGTTAAAATAATTACTTCTACTTGAACGTAGCCCAAATGGTTCAATATCAGATGGTGTTAGCAATTTTCCTGAGTCTTTAACAAACCAGAATATGATGAAAGTTCTTTCACAAGTTTGCCTTTGAGGCAAAGTACTGGACTGTGTACCCATGAGCACCCATTACCCATAAGTACTGAGCAATGGGCGCCATAAGTCGGGGCCCAAGGGGAACAAAACACATCAAATATTATAATATCTTCTATTCAAATAAATCTACCCTTTAGTGCCCACAAAATCCAAACAATGCCAAAGACTTAAATGTGCATGAGGACACCTGCTAATTAATGTGTATGTTGCTAAAGAGAGCAGATGTAAAAGAGGAACAGAAAATGACTGGTTTCATGTCATGTGTGCGTCTAGCTTAAAGAAATGTTGATTCATAATGATGACCAGTGGATTTAGGCATGTAGACACGGTCAGGACAACGTGCTGAAGTTCAAAATGAGCGGCAGAATGGGGAAGCAAGGTGATTTAAGTGACTTTGAATGTGGCATGGCTGTCGGTGCCAAACGGGCTGGTCTAAACATGCCAGAAACTGTTGATCTACTGGGATTTTCCCACACTTCAAAGAATTATCTGAAAAAAAGAGAAGATATCCAGTAAGCAGGCAAAAATTCCTTGTTGATGCCAGAGGTCTGACCGCTGGGGAATGACCAAACTGCTTTGAGCTGACAGAAAGGCGACAATAACACAAACACTCCTTGCAACTAAGGCATGCGGACGAACACCTCTGAACGTGCAGAGCATCGAGCCTTGAAGCAGATGGGCTACAGCGGCAGAAGACCACACACAGCTAAGAAAGCTCAACTGTGGCTGCAATTTGCATGGGCTCTCCAAAAATGGACAACAGACGATTAGTGGATATTTCCTTGGCACACTCTGGACTCTCCGCTACCAACCGAGCAATTCAAAAAGCCAACTTTTTGATTGGGTTCTTTTTTTTTTTTTTTTTTTTGGTTAGACTTCTTTCATTTGCTGAAAGGAGGAAATGATGAAGTTGATATAAAAAGAGATTTGTGACACTGCCTGCAGCTGAAAAAGAGGCTCGTCCTTGAAACCAAACCTCACAGCTCATCTTAGACCGTCTACATTTTGCTCAGTTTATTAGACAGACAGCTTATTCATGTGAAAGGAACAAGAGTTTTTGTGTATAGGCAGCAGATAGCTTTAAAAAAAAAAAAGCATCTATGGAGTTGTGATAAGACACCTCTGGAGAGATGCCACCCCTCTGTCACAAATCATTGTTTCAGCTGTAACTGCAAGCTGGAGAAACGCATCCTTTAGTCAATGGATTACATGCTCAATGAAAGAGTAATCCATTAAACTGCAACTGTCACCAACTTGAGTCTACTTGCTCAATAGGCAGAAAAGGAAAAAGGAAGCAGACAATATTATGGGTGTTATCGAGATGAGTTTTGTTCAGTCTTGACTGAACTACTAACGAATGTAAATTTAGCTTTTTAGAGGAAAGGAAAAAAAATCCCCAAGACACATTCCAGGTTTTGATCCATGCGTATGTTATGACACGTTCAAACGTCAAACACACAGAAGAACGCACGGTGGGTGGCACGCTTTATTGGGGTTTTTTGTTTGTTTGTTTTACAGTGATATGACTCTTCCACTGTTACGGAATCTTAGAATGGGCATACCACACCATAACAAACATGTGTCCACCTCTTTTCATTCAACTGTCACTGATCATAGGATATAACACCTTTATAATAATAATAATTAAAATAAATAAATAAACAATGGCTCCAAATAGGAATTAAAATGAGGTCTGTGTCTGTCTTACATGTCTTTCAGTCTGCCCCCATATACAGGTTAATTAGTAAATGTTATGTGATTAATTCTTAGAGTTAATATGGATATCCCTGCTGCAGTTTTGACCTATGAATGTGCTGTGCTGCTGAGCATCACAGATCTGAGCAGTGAAGCATACCAGGAGAAAGGTTTTTCCTGTTTTGGTTTTTTTTTTCCTCGTGCTTACAGTTGTTTTAATATTTCAAAAGATTTTCATCTGGGAACAAAATGTGTCACACAATTTGTGACCAGACATGCCACAAATAATGCAGTTATTAATGGTTAAAATTGCCTCTATGCTACCTGTGGGCGTGAAAATGATTTAATCAAAGTGGCGGGAAGCAGCGCTCCCTCCTGAGTGCGCTGAAACCGAAAAGTGTGTGTTTTTCACCGAAATGAAGGCAGTGCAGCCAGCCTCCATGTCATGGCAGAATGTGACAGTGGTAACGGTGATGAAACTGCTGCACCGCCCGCCCTTGCTCTTTACGTAGAAACCCTCAGTTCATTTTCAGACCTGTCCTATAATTCTTCTCAACCCTCACACACAGCAGTGGATGGTAATTACTGATATGAAACCTGCTGTACAGAGCAGGGTATGTAATTAGCCTTCTAACCAGGGGCACATCTCAACAACCAGCCGTCTCTTCAAAGACCCAGGAGAGAACAACACAGCACGCGTTCCCCATCAATCGAAGCAGAATTTTCTGCTCTGTCCAGAAAGAGGACATCAAATTAAATTTGTCATTCTGTGATCAACAAGCAAAGTACATGACAGCTAAATGCACTAAGCTAAAAGGATTATATTTGAGAGTGGTGCAAAATTATACAGGAGGATCCATTTATTGGATTTTTTTTTTGGTCAGTCGCTCCATATAGAACATGTTTACCTGAAAATATTGTGCTTGGGTGTTCATTTTTCATTCATATCCTTTAGCAGAACAACTTTGTGAGAAAATATTCTTTAGTTCCTTCTTTTGTTTCTGACGTACATCAATTCTAACATGATCTGCAACATCTCTAATTGAATGAAAAACATTTAAAGTGGTATGCTTAATCAAAAGTTTCAGGTAAACATTAATGACCATTGTCACCTTTTTCATTTATATGGATGGATTAAGCAGCCACGGAGAAATGCCACTAACTTTCTTTCTGTGTATCTGAACTTGCACAGCTACTAAGGTTTGAAAGAGCACATAAAAAGTACCTGAAAATAGTGTGAAAGGTGGCAAGTAAGCCATACGAGTTAAATATTTAAGGACCCTATAGACAAATGTGATGTATACAGCAATTCCATCATATGCAGATATCTGTTAATATATCCCAGCTGCATAAAGTCGAAAGCTAAAAGAGTTGGGAGCAGTTCGGGGTGACAATTCACTCCAAACGCCCACTTCATTACACACCAAATCCCGTTTCCTATGTACTGAGGAAACCCCTCCAGACTTAAAAACAGGCTATTCTGGCTGTCCCTGCAAAAAGCTCACGATAATCATTGTGAAACTCCTTGCTGTGCAAGAACACTTGCTTCAGTGCCGTTTCTACTCCAAACTTTCCCAAGCGCTTTCAGTAGAGCCCCTATGTTTGTGTCAAAGCAGCTCTGAGACTGAGGGCAAAGCAGACAAGGACAGGCCAGCAACACTGGCAGATGGCTGAGCGGCTGATGGAAGTTCTTGGACGCACGCATTTCTTGCGGCTCTGTCGCTGCCACGTTCTCTCTTCAAGATACAAAAATGAATAAATAAATCCCACGCGACTCAAACAGCGCTGGTGCTTTCTCTGAGACCACATTTAACGTACGCAAATGCGCGTTTCTGTCAGATGTCTTTGATGGAGCTGCGTATTTCGTCTCTGGCCATTATTGTGGCACTTTTGCAACCCAGTGTCAGTGTTGTGACAGACTACTCACCGAGCAGCAGCAGTTTCACTTCTCTTGCCGCCTTCTCCCCATCTTCTCTCAGGTTTTTATCTATCATCTTGGACCTCTCGGCCGCTGCCTTATCTTCCTGACTCACAGTACAACCCATGGTTCCTAGTGCGCGCTTCAGGTCTGCTGTTTAGTGGGAAAGTAACACCTGGGAGAAAAAAAAAATAACTAATGGCTGACCCCCTTTTCTTAAAAACAAGGGTTGAAGTTAACTAAGGCGAGTTCCCTTTTTGGTGAGTGGCGAAAAACGTGACGGAGTCCGCTCATCCGCCAGAAGGAACCGAAATCATTAAAAAAAATAAAAAAGAAATTATTTCCGAGATGAACTTGGTTTTCTAACTAGCGTTCGAAATTCCCCCAAAAAACACGCACGTCTGTCATTTAGTTTGTCCGCATTTGTGGTGGGTGGTTTTACGGGGGTAACGTTGCCCGGAAAAAAAAAAGATTCAGTAACTTTTTTCGTTGACTTTTAGCTGGTCCCTAGAGTATTTCATTAGAGCAGGTTAAACACGCGAAAAACGACCGCGAAGTTAGAAAAAAAAAGTATTCCAGCTGTGGAAAACCGTGCACACAGATTCCTGCTGCCAGTTACGCTACCACAAGCACACCACACTTTTCTGTGAATATTTCTAATTTTTGCTTTAAAAAAATATTTATATATCGCTTTAATCCGAGTTGCCGATTTGCATTCCTTCCCCTGCGAAGAGATTTACCACGTTCGCCACACCCGTGAAGTTCCCCTCTGATCGACTGGCAGACAGCGCCGTCTCCTCCCACCCCAACTGCGGAGGGACGCAGAGCCGCAGTGCTTCATGGGAAATGTAGGTAAAGTGGAGGAGAACTGTTTTATTCAAGAACTGTCGGAAATACCTGCATTCAGTCTTCAAGTCATATGAATTAGGACTGCGCCGACGCGGAAATTCAGATTGTTTTTGTGATAACGAAAAAGGGACCATATGTGTTCATTCTAAAATGGCAATTAGTGGCCTATAATAAGCTAAGCTTGTTTCTGCTACTGAAAAAAAAGAAAAAAAAGATATATAATTTGGTCTGATGAGAATAATCTGATATATAGTAGTAATACCACAGTCTAAAATACATTTACGTACGTAAAAGTATATGAAAATAGTATCAGCAAATGTGTTTCACTAATCAATAAGCCAAATATTAATATGCATATACAGTATTTATCTGGTTAATCATTACTAAGTAAACACAATATTGACCTTTTACTTGCACGCAGATGAGTTGGTAAAGTTATGATATTATGTGTATTTTATAAAATGCCACATTTATCTCAGTTATAACCTTAAAATGATTTTGGAGTAAAAATATTCTCTGTAGTACTCTGAAATGTAGTTGGCCAAATGAAAACTATGAAATTGTTAAAAAGTAAACGCAAAATATTGATCGGAATCTAAAAGGTAGATTTAATGCGGTGTCTTACCGTATTTTTTGCCCAGTAATCCAGGGTGCTTTATAAAGGAAGAAACGCCGGTTGTTTGTGGCGTTTCTTTGAACAGTTGTAGTTTTTGACCATAACAAATGAACCAGTAACAGTGGGAATTCATAAGTGAGTCTCAACTTTGTCTCAGATTCTCTGAAATGTCCTTAAATTGCGTGCGATTGCGCCATCGCGCCTTATTCATGTCACAGCTCTATAGCGACACCTTGTGGTGGCAGTCTTCAAATTCTTCAAAAAAGCTACAATAACTAGCAACTGTTAAAATTCCAGTATGCTGCTTTTGTTTGTTTTTTTGGTCAGGTATTCAGTGTAAGTCCTTTCATACAATTTAAAATGGATTTTGTACATTTGTCAAACATAAAAAATGCATAAAACAATACATTTAGTCACAAGAGATTTTGGTTACACTCTACACTGTCATGCTTCACAGTTTTGGTCTTAGGTTTATACTTTTATTTTTTGGATTCTTGTTTAGATTTTCTTGCTTGGTTTGAGTCTCGGTTTATGTTGCTCTTTTGTTGCTGTTCCAGTGTTTTGGTTTTTAGCTCCTCTTTTGATTTCTTTTTCATTCTTGAGCATTCTTCATTCTAAAGCTTCTAGTGATCTTGTGTTCTGGTTTATATCTTGACTAATATTAGTAGTAGGAGTCAGTGTCTCATTACATTTTTGCATCCCTCTGTCTTCCCTCTGTATTTGTGCGTTGGTTCCTTTGTGTTTCCTTGTCTCTTATAGATCTTCATTGTTAGTATTTATGTCTTTTACTCCCCTTTGCTTGTTATTTTAGCTACACTTGCTTGTTAATGCAACTTTCTAATCAGCCAATCAAACAGCAGCAGCTCAGTGCAGTTAGACATGATGAAATTCACCCTGAGGATCAGAATGGAGAAAAAAGGTAACTAAAGAGACTTTGAACATGCCATGGTTGTTGGCGGCAGACAGGCTGGCCTGAGTATCTCAGAAACTACTGTGATTTAAAGAGAATGGTCCCAAAAAGAGAAAATATTGAGTGAGCGGCAGTTCTCTTGGCAAAAATGTTTTGTTCTTGTTGGCAGAGGTCAGAGAAAAATGGCCTATCAGCTCCGAACTGATAGGAAGGCAACAGTAACTCAAATAACCATTCTTCTTAACCAAGACATGTAGAAAAGCATGTCTGAAGGTACAGCATGTCACACTTTTATGGGCTACAGAGAACCACGCGGGGTGCCGCTCCTGTCAGACAAGAACAGGACACTGAAGCTACAATTCAAAAGGGCTCATAAACGTTTGCTGTTCTGATGAATTTCTGCTGGGCGAGGCAGAACTTGGTGTAAACAACATAAAAGCATAGATCAGTGGCTCAGGCTGCTGGTGGTGGTGTGGGGAATATTTTCTTTACACATTTTGGGCCTATTTCGATGTCATTTAAACATCGCTGCCTACCTGAGTATTGTTGCTGACCACGTCCATCCCTTTATGACCACAGTGTACTCATCTTTTGATATTTTTTACTCAAAGGATAAAAACTTTATTTTTTATTTCATAAGAGAGCAGTGGGAGAAAAACAGCATTTACTGCTTTATTACATGTAAAAGATCACAAAAGATCAACGTCATGTTACCCTTTATCTTTATTGCAACATTGTTTACAGTACAACAACTGCCAGCAACATATTAAAATATATAGAGATACCAGAAAATAGACATGACTTGAAGGACAAAAAGGTTTAAAAGCACTTTGAAAATGATTACATTTACATTTTTAATCGGACTAAAACTTTAATCGCTATTTACATTATACAAACTAGATATGAATATAGAATATAAAGGGTATACATTTATATACATTATTTATAAATGATGCTGGCTGATGTCAATATTTAATATGTTACTATTCAGTCATACACATTTCCAAAAATCACACAGAGGGAGAGAAGGAGACTAACAACACTTAGATCTAAATAGAGATCATCTGTTATCAACCACTAACACAGTGTATCCCCACATGTTGATGCTTCTTTTTGTGTGTGTTTCTTTGTATTTTTTGCATTTTGCGAGGCTTTTGTGTGCGCGTGCACCTTTTAGGAACTCTTCTGTACGCTCGCTGCATTCACCCAATGGCGTCACGTTACATACATGGCCAAAAGAACATGAGGTTGGGAGATAAATATAACCATTGCATTGGTTACACAATACCAAACACTAAGTTATGCACCAGTGGCTGATTCAGATGATTCTTCCCCATACAGATACATAAATACGCATCACATCTAGACAATATTTAATAAAAATGGATTAAGAGGTTTGTTGTGTAACAAGCAGACAGGCCATATTCAGTTACCCACACAGCATTTATAGTAGTGTGATGTAAAAGAATTTATGATAATAAAAAAGAAGAAGAAGAAGAAAAGAAATGTAGGCAGCTCACTAACAACTCCAAGTTAGCAGTTTACTGGCTGCCAGGAAGCAGCAAGGAAGTCAGACATGACCCAACTATACCACTGATAATATTCCACAGACTACAAAAGACAAATGTAAGAAGAAAAAAAAACAATAATCTTCTATTTCATCACTGAATCAGATTCAACTTATACACTGAACATGGAGTTTAAAACAACAGTTAATATATCAATGGTAGAGGACGAGCACTTGAATTATACTTCTGATCAGAGTATAGGTGCAGGTTAAACAACACAAATGCATACAGGTCATATAGATCAAATACTGTTTGTTTTTTTTAAAACACAGACACTTAAAAAGCTCCAAGAATACATCCAACAAATTAGTCGTTGTGTTTAAAGAACAGATGAGAGCTGCAAACTAACGATTACAGGGACGCTAACTTTAATGTGATCCTTTCAAGTAGTTTTTGACAACCATCGATACGTTACTTATTCATCACCTACATTACATTAAGATTTAGTTATGCAAAGGACATGCCCTTAAAATCACATCTATCAAATATATCGTGTTTGCGTTTCACCAAATTAATGGCTACAAGAAGTTGTGCTTATCAAAGAAAAGTGCTATTGCTAACCGCCGACTTTGCAAGTTTAGTAATGAGACAGAAAACCCCTGTGGCTCTGTTAGAGATCAGGCTTGTGCTGGACACCGGAAATGTTTAGAGACGCCAAACTGCTACTAACCACTTCCCTAAGTGACCCTGCTGTCGTCATTTTACAGATATTTAACTTTTGGTTATCTCTGATTATTTCCGGTAAATGTGCAGAAAGAACACATAAAAAAAAAAATTTTTCCAGGTAAAAATCAAAACGTACTCATTTCAGTTACGTCTTTGATCTGTACAGTCTCACAGATGAGGTTTTCAGTACCATTCGTGACAGTCATTTACACAGTAACACTGGGACAAAGAGAAACTATTTGCACAATATAGGCATTCTTTTACATAATGTGTAATCCAGACACCCAAGAAACACTGAAAAGGTTCCCGGCTCAAACCTCTCTCTCTGGTATTGATGGGCTCAGTTAACAGGAGCTGAGGATCGACCCATTAATATATACTGCATCATCTGAGGTTTTTCATCAAGTAGAGATTAATAATAAAAAATATACATCTAGGTCATATTGTATAGGAACGTTATAGTAAATGTGCTCACTGTGCCATATACTTCGTGGTTTTGCACCCTGCTCTGTCAGAGGTGGGGGTTTTTTAACAACCCCCCGAAAACATAAAAAATATCAGCAGCAGCACAGATTGAGGAAGCAAGGACTCAAGGCAGCACACCTTGAAGGAATAATTCAACATTTTAAAGTCTTTATGCCAAGATAAACTAACTGTGCACTGGCTGTAAATACATATTTACAATGAAGATAGAGGTGTGCTGTCAATCTGTCAGTAGTTACCAAAATGCTGAATTATTCCTTCCATCTGTTCTGTATTTTTTACCATCACTTTTCTCTGCAGTTGTGCATAAAGGAAAATATTTAGTTATTCAAATTACTTTAATAATAATACTTACAGACATGAAACTCATAAAAGAATTGTTGATGAATAAATTTATTAGAATCTAAGTAAGAGTTTGCAGGTAATCTATAGATAGATAATCTTAGGATAAAATCTGAGTAGTAAGAGGATCAGATGCTCATAACTAGCATAGGTGCAGGTACAGCAGCTTTCTACATTGTTGCTTTTCTGGTTGTTTGTTTTAAGATCTTACTCCCAAGGCACAGCCTCCAAGTGTCACCGCCAATCTTTCTCACTATGAGTCTTTCGCCAAAGCTTACCGGCCTGGATCTACGGTCACTGTTTGACAGGATGCGCAGTGTAACATAACCTCGTCAGAGTGAGAGCACTTGCTGAGGAACAGAGAGCCACCCCAAACTCTCGACCCTGTGGGCAATATCGTCTTATGGAAACAAAAAGGGCATCTTCAACATCAAACAGGATTCAAAGTAAAAACAGTAAAATTACAACACAAGACTAAATCAACAATATCAAACCTGAAAAAAGAAACGGGAGGCGGTGCTTAGTGACCACTGCTGGCTTTGCTGGTGCCCGATGTCCAATCAATGATGATAAAGCTGAGGCTCATTGTCATAAACAGGAAACCAATCCCAGCAAAGCAGGCGGCCTGAACACAGAAGCAGAGAACCTCAGTTAAGGCGAGGTAGTGAAGAGAATGGAGATGGCCGCTGCTCGGATGCTCGGATGCATCATGTTCAAGTAACTGTAATGTCAGTTCAGAGTGTCATCACATTCACGTTACAGTCAGGGTCGTAATTTGTTCAACTTTCAGCTTTAATTCAAGTGGGTTTTACAAAAGTGTTGCATTAGCTGTTTAGGAATTAGAGCCATTTTTATACATAGTCCTGCATTTTCAGAGACTCAAAGTTAACAGTCCAAACTCACTAAATTTTAAATCTAAGGATTGTTTTTAATACTCGGTCTACAATCAAACACTTGTTTTATGTGCCTTTGTTTTCACTCGCTCGTTGCTTAGGTTTGTGCACTAAAAACTACTCGGATTGGTTTAGAAAGTTATTGTTGGTTGGGTAACCCTGCATGGTGAATATGTGCTCAAGAGTGTGTGACGACTTGGGAGTAAAACCCGTGTTTTGGCAGGTGTATCACATCACACTGCAGATGGTGAATCTCTGACAAAATTGCAGTGTAATAATATTAATAAGTACATAATAAAGTATATGAAATGTTATGTGTTCCAATGTCACCAGAGTGAAAGTGTTTTGTCTATATATTTCAGAAATGATCTGTTAAATTGTGCAAGCTAAAAAATAAATAAAAACTAAGTTAAAAAAAAAATTATGCAAGCTAATGACAAACATATTATAGAATTTTTGATGCTTAACATGCTCTATTCATATTAATGGAAAATATACTTTTGACGTGCTGCAGGCACATTTGGCCGAGTGGGTTTACTCATGTGGCACAGGATTTTTGAGGCTGACGCTGCTTTCAATATGTGTGAATTTTATAAATGCTTGGCAATATCAGCGAATATTTGTGTCGTTCCATAAACGCAGATCACACTGTACAGATTAGAATAGCATCCCTTGAAAATGATATTTCTGTTGAGCTCTTTGCTGGTTGCTTTAACTTCACGCCTTTGCCTCAGTAATGCAGACGTGTGTCCCAGCATGCGTCGGCACACCTTGACGTCAACGCCGGGTGTGGTTACAGGTGGAAGTCAACACTTTCTGAACACACCCAGCTGTGGTCAGAGATTAAACAAAGAGTTTCAAAGAGGGCAACAAAAATTATTGTTGCTTTTTTTTGTTTTTTGATACAGATATTTTACAGCTGAAATTAAGCTTCAGTCTGTACTGTCTGATAGACGAAGTAGGTCATGGCTATGAGGTTTCTAAATGATCTCAAATGCAGTGCAGTTTCTTTTTTTAAATTTAAAATCTACCGTGACCAACTACAGATGTTGAATGTTTTTGTTCAAATGCCCCATTTGAGCCTTTACTCCTTTCCTCTGCATTATTGTTCATTTTTCAAGCCACAGACAGTCTTACATAAAGAACATACTGTAGAGAGATACTATGTGGTGGCAGCTTTAAACTCTTTACAAACTCAGTTCAACTGAACTTGATTTTCTGTCCTTGTCAATATGCTCACCAGGATTTTGGGGACGGAGCGCAGTGGCTCTTCTTCTTTGGGTACAATGCGAATGTAGAAGACAGCAGGGAAGATAAAAATGAGACAAGGAGCAGACGTGGCACCTGGAAAACACATATTAGAACATGATTCTCCATGAATAGTAACACTCTTCAGTTCTTAATAAGTCCTCAGACCAGTCTGGCAGGACTGTAGTGACATAAATCATATGGAAATTAACAGAAAATGGGAAAGATATTTAGTTAAAATTAAAATTTCCACTACCAGAAATAATATTGATGTAAATGCCCAAAAGTAGGGCCACTTGTAGCTACAGATGATTATTTCTACATTTTTATAAGGTGTGATCAAGCACGATTCAGCAACTTGGATTTATTTATTTTAGTGGATTTACTTTGTGGTTCTGGTCGCGTATTAAGAAAAGTAAGTCATTACTGACCATTAGTGACAAGCAAAACATAAACCTCAATCTCTCAGTCACAGTGTGTGAAATTTCATTCCGTGGTCCATTAATCAACTACAGCTTTTGCCTTTGTAGTCTCAGTCAATCAGTGTTCTACATCTAACTTTCTAAAGGCTTTCTGGCACAAAGTGCTGCTTTGTGGCGCATCTCTTGTGGCGGTGGTGAGTTTTACAAAAACAAATCCTTTGATAGAAAAATGATGAATGAAAGCTATTTGTTGTCCTGATATTTATATATATAAACAATTTAGGGCCAACTTTAAAAAATGTATCATCACAATTTTCTTCATCTCCTTCTAAGGGCTTTCGTATAGCTGTGTCCAAAAATGACACTTTGAGAATAAGGAGTGGACCACAGTGGATGATTGCCAGGCAAACAGCTGCACTGAAACTCACTGTGAAGTTCTGTGGAGCCCCAGATTCAGTTAATAGTTCTCTGTACGTCCATGACTATAAGGAATCTCTTCTCTTCTTTATTCACTGATACACTGTATACAAGAGCAAATTATAACCACGCTGAAGTAAGTAGGCTTGTAAATGTTGGCGTTTTCGTCCTGTCTCCCTCCCCTCACCCCCACCTGGTCGCGGCAGACGACTGCCCCTCCCTGAGCCTGGTTCTGTCGGAGGTCTTTTCCTGTTAAAAGGGATTTTTTTTCCTTCCCACTGTCGCAAAGTGCTTGCTCATAGGCGGTTGTTTTGATTGTTGGGTTTTCCCTGTAATCTTTATTTTACAATATAAAATGCCTTGAAGAGGCTGTTTATTGTGATTTGGTGCCATATAAATAAAATTTAACCTCCTTGTCACATGGTTGATCTACCTACCAATGATTCCAAAGATCCCCAGTATGTTGGGGGCAAAGATGACCAGTAGGTTGATGAAAAGGAGCAGAACGAATGCAATGGCAATGTGGCGAGGCCAGTAGAACGTCTTGTTAGGAAACGCCATCTGCTGGATTGCTCTCCTTACCTTATTAGGACAAAAACAACAGGATAAGATGCACCATGTGTGTCAGCTGATGCATAAAAAGCAAGTTCTAAATGTGTACTTACAGGAAAGAGCACAATTGGCACAGTGAGCGTGACAGCAGTGAGCACAGCCACACGCACGCACAAAATCAAAGTGTCATACGGGTCAATACGGCTGTATGTGTGGAGCAGCTCTGCTTCCACTTCACCTGGAAGACATGAACACAGGAAAACAGAGCGGGTATAAGGAAAGAACACTTGAAAATCCCTCCTTCTCATACACTTTGATTAAAGCTGTTTTAAACTCTGGAAAACTAGTTTTTCAAAAATTAGACACCCACATAACAGGTCTATAAATGCATTTTAAGCAATGCACAACCCATTATTTTATGTTAAGTGATTACATCTCCATGCAGCTCCAGAGTAATGTATATGTGTATATTTATATTTGCATTTATGAATATTTTCTATCCTCATTGGCTGGGAAATGAAGACTAGGTGGCTATAAGGGAACTAGTATGAGGACTGTCTTGTCTGGATTAATTAACCTGTATACAACCTTATTAGTAGGTTTGCTTGCTTGTAGGTTTTCTTTTCATTCTTTTTATTTGAATGATTTCACTATGTCCTTGTTGCTAATAGGCTTGTGTTACATTGGCTGTTTGATGTGATTTATATTAATGAATGTGACTACTATGAGAAAGGAGCAAATAGCATAACAGTATGGCCACTAGAGGGCAGAGATACAACAGTACAGAACTTCGATAGATAGATAGATAGATAGATAGATAGATAGATAGATAGATAGATAGATAGATAGATAGATAGATAGATAGATAGAGAGGACCAGGCCTCACCATAGAAAGTTAGGTATCCAAAAAGAGCAGCCAGGAAGTACATGATGTACATTATTGCAATGGAGATGTTGGCCACATGCTGCATCTTTTTCTTGGTGGCACTGAAACCAGAAAATATTGCCATGTGATGTCATAAACACACACACAAACAGACACACATACACACAAAACATTACTGTATTATGCCCACAAAGGAAACATGTAGCCCAGTTACTGTAAAATACCGTCTTCTGCTCCAGGGCTACTTCTCTTGCACGGATATGCATAGGTTCAAATTAAAAGCATCAGTGGGTCAAAGAGGATGATACATTTACACTAACAACATGCTACACCATTCAAGCAGTGCCAACATACTTCAAAATAAAGTGAAAGCAGTGCATGTGACTGAGCGCATATGATGAGCCAAGCACAAAGCAGACACAGTAGCTTTGCTCTTTGTTATGCAATTGATTTCTTATCCTAAGAACTTAGCAGGAGTTTCCATTATATGAACATACTTGCGCAGCTCTGTGTAGATGGGGAGCACCTCGGGGTGGCACACAAAGGCGAACGCCAGGATGGGGATGGTGTAGGCCGTCTGAAAATGAACCCCAACAGGTCACCATAGATACAGCAGCGCCATCCCAGACGTCTTACCACCAACCTCGCGCTTTACTGCCCAATACTCCCCCACACACATCACAGAGAGCTAATTGTTTCCCTGTGATTAACTTGGGCCTGGCTGTGGACCAGCTTTAGCCTATTTATGAATGCCTTACTGGTAAGCTGCTAAGCAGCAGGAATTGGTCTTACTAGCCTGGGCAAAGAAAGTTTCATACTTCTTTAAGGGATGCCAAGAAAATCTTGATAGGATTTCATAAAAAATAAGGAACAACTAATAAGTATTTGCTAATGTTCAGGGGCTTTTCCCAGAAAGGAGGTTTAGTGAAAATTCTGAGTTTATTAACCCTGAGATGAAGGAAACTCTGGAGTTCCTGTTCCATAAACCAGGGCTACTGGGGTAACAGACCCTGTAGACCTAACCTGCTCGCTGGCTGGTCTGCTTCAAAAAAATCCTGAGCTTCTCGCCTCCTACTGCACCTGAAGCATCTGTCCAACACTCTGTTACATTTCCTCATTCATACAATATCAAAGCGCATATCAGAGCAACTTATTTTGCACTTTAACACATTTGCAAATACTGAAATCCCAGCTAGATGTTAGTTTGTTAATAGGATTATTTTACATGACTGCTTTTATAATAAATCTTTTATCAGTGTGAGGACAGAGACAGTGATCAACGGACTTCATGGATTTATTATTGGCTCAGAACAAAAATAAAAAAAAATTCAGCAGGATTCCAGCTATTAAGAAAAAAAGCACTGGGTAAATGATCACTGAGTGGACAGCGCTGACTCCCCCCCCCCCCTCCCTGTGTATTATGATGGTCCACATATTTCTAGCTTCACTGGATAAAAATGGAGGCTATGCTCTTTATTTATCAGTTGCCATGGTGAATCCTGGTATTTATGATGGCTTTTCTTTATTGCCCACAAACACGCTCATGACTCTATGTTGAACATACTCAGAGTTGACTCTGATCGCCTGTTCTGGAAACAAAAATGCAAGAGCTTCCCATCTCAGTGTTCAAAAACTCAAAGTTCAGGGTTAGGCATGTAGTTTGTTAAACCTGCTTCCTGGAACAGGCCTTGGAAAGTAAGTGAACTGACAAATTTATCTAGCTGAGGTTAAGACTCTTTGAAGACCATTCTGTTGTGAAAGTATGTACTCTTCGTAAGGAAAAAAAAGAAGAAAAAACAAAAGGTACTTAGTAAAATGTCAGGCTTTTCCCATTTCACTCGTTACCTGTCTCTTTGGCCCAGAGAGGGCAAACCTGATGATCTCACAGTAGGAACCCAAATGCCAAAGCAATTTATCAGACAGCTCATGGGTCACTGTCCACCTTTGAGACTTGCATTAATGCGGGTTTTGTCTAGCATTAAAACCTTGATAAATGTCCTGATGTCCTTCAGTGAAATTGAGTGCTTCAAACCATGCTTAGCCTGTGAAGTGGCACTGGCAACATGCTGAAGATGACTGTGAAATAAGTGGGTGGCTGTCAGAGGCCATGGCAGTGGAGGTGGATTTGCAGAGTCAGTGACATGCGTGAACCTACTTGGGAGTTGAGGTTGGCCATTTTGGGAATACAGGCAGGATCGTCCTCCCCACCAGGATCTGTGACATTCATCACACTGGTAGTGCTGTTAAATGAAAAGTCCACAAATGGACAAGGGACGTTGAACTTCTTGTAGATGACCTGTACAGTGCAGAGGAGAACAGTGTCAGGCAGAAACGAAGGCTTTGGGACACGGTTAATATGTAAACAGGTAGAAAATATGTCACTGAGAGACCCAGAGAGAGAAAGAGAGAGAGAGAGAGAGAGTAAAGCGTGGATTACAGCTCACGCAGCCAAAACTAGGTCAGAGAAACACAGAGAACACAGCCTGGAACAGCCGCATGCAGACATTAGTCCATAGCAATGAGTAGAGACAGTAGGGAATACTAAATAGATGGTGGGAGGGTCCCAGTGCATCTGACTATGCTGTCACCCAACAGACAATAATAAAGATGTGATATCTAGTTTACATGTGGGTATACCCAAAATCAGAGGACTTACTGCAATGAGGAAGAAAACCATGCAGCTCAGCGAAAAGCCGCTGGTGTATCCCAGATATCCTAAAACACAAGTGATTCATTAGCTTTTCTCTCATCATGAAATACAATACATAAGAAATATTTAAGGTATTTCCTATCAGTAATAATTAATCATATGTGAGGTAAAGCAGAACAACACAGCATAAACTAACTTAATATGCTCAGAGCTCATTACTGGAATCAGGCTGCACCGACCGGCTCTGCTGTTCTTAGTGACTCATGCATGACAGTCCACTGACTTTCTGAAACACAGTGTGTTTGTCACGAGAGTAGTAGTTCATAAAATTAATGACCTCTTGTCTCTCTCACAGTGTTAATGATCAGACATGTAACAAAGGAGGAGGCATGTTGTGGTTTGGAGTTCTCTTACATTCATTTCCTGTTTTATTTTCTATTTCAACTTTCTTTATGGAATTTTAACAGCTTAACATACAATATTAATCAGTAAAACACTGAAAAAAAGGCAGTATTTACAATAAGGTAAAACAAGAAGAAAATGTAAGCTGGATTCTCCCTAACCCCCCCATTCCCACCCCCCACCCTGAACAAACCCCAGTCTAGGTTCAGGCATAAGTTGGATATCTAGCAGAGATCCAGTCTCTGAAACTACACACAGGGACGCTACATATACTCACACATCCATCCTATTTCCTGTTTTATTTTCACCTGTTTGAACTTGTTTAATACTTTTTCTTTCAGACTTTGTTTCAATTTTCTGCCAAACCTGTGTCCTATCTGTTATTCACTCACCTATATATACTCCCATACTTAATTTCATTTGTGGATGTGTTACGGCTGCGTACCGTATCGTGTTTGTGCGCGTGGGGATCGCAGTCTCTCGCTACCCGGCAGCTTTTCTTTAATTTTGTCTTCTGTCTGCCTCACCTGCCTCACCTTCATGACACCCTACCTAACATTAAACTTTGTAGTTTTTGAATTTTGGGTTTTGTCCTCTTTGCTAAAAGAGGGAACTGAAAAAAAAAACATATTTTCTCTGTCAGTAAACCTATTAATAAGGCATCAGCACTGAAACACAGACAGAGACTAATTCTTATTTAGGTAATATGTTTGAGCCTTGATAATGGACAAAAATCTGCTCGAAGCATCCTTGAGTGCTAACTATTTTAAATCTTACGAGCCACATGTTTTCTAATATCTAGGGCGGGTTTCAGAAAGATAGTTTGAAATTTTGAAACCTCACCCCTGGGCTGTAATAATGCTAAGACCCGATGTTACCATTCTATCAATCAGTTTCTTCATCACAGCATTGCTGCAACAGAAGTTGCGAGTAGCTTCCATAAAAGCTGCATCGTTAAACCCGGGCTGCTCCCAACAAAATCTTTTCATTTTCTATTACCACCTTGTTCACTGTTTAATCCCCCGAACAGAGTCAACTACCCATCATATATCCTCGGTGATTTTTTTTAGTGGCTTCCTCTCGTCCTCCTTCTGTTTTAAATGTTTTCTGAGGGAAACACACTGCCTTCTTCCTCTTAAAAACATATTTCTAATACAGTCACACCGCAGCTGCCTTATTTGTCTTGTATGATCCACGGATTATGGTGGTTATTGTTAACTAACGCTCCACTGTAGCCACTCCTACTTGATCCTGCTATAAACAAAGTCATGACATTGCACACTCACCTAGCTGTTTCATGAGAGCCAATGGTAATATTATTGCAATAGATACAATGATCACAAGGTAGTTTCCATTCAGGTACCATTCACTGCAGAGAGGAAGAAACACAAAGACACCTAAATGTCAGATCGATGTATAAGAAAAAAAAAAAGCGTGTGAACACCTTATGTGGAACACTATAAAAGGAATATTTTACATCGCCACAAGCAGTTTTATTCACACCTGGAAAGAAAAGAGCACAAAACAAACTCAATTGGCCTGAAGTCAAACATTCAGAGTTAAAAACATAAGCCTCTTTGCACACGACACTAACAACTGTGACTGTAACAAGGACACAGAGGTCACGTCCTCAGTATTGTTTATGAGAGTGTTGTTAGGGGCAGTTGCACACAAAAAGACATGACATAAAAAGTTGAGTTTTGTTGTCGCTGACTAATTAAATGAATTTCTCGAGCTGTCAGCTGTTATTGTTTTGCAAATCATGACAAGCTGCTGGATAAAATACTTTTAAGATTGGAGGCCGCTCTCTAGGAACAGTCCCGTGTTTGTGGGAAAACAAAAATACAAGTGAAAGTGGATATGACAAATTTGATGGCAGGCGTGATCGATGGTTGCTATTTGCCATGTGCGTGTCATTTCATCATACTGTAGTTGCCAGATTTTTAAGGAGAGTCACTATCAACAAAGACTAAGCTGAATAACACTAATCTCTAAATCTCTGTTTTGAAGAAAAACACAGAAACATGGACATTAATATAAAGGAGAGGCTCCAGTTCAAAAAAAGGCTAACTGCACATTTTTGTTTCCCCATCCATCATTCAGAGGAGTTATTACCTGGTCAATAACTGCATGAATTGTGATATTTTCTGAGGGTTCTCATACAGTGAAAATCTCGTATCACTTCAACCAGGCCCGACTGATTTGCAACATTGCCAACAACTGCCTAATACAACCAGAGATCATACAGTAAATTGTGTAGCATTAGTATTTTTTAGTTACAAATGTATGCTATGCCGTATTTAGTCTGAGTATTCTTGCTGATACACCATGACATGGTATCCACTGACTGATTGCAGAAGTGAAATGAAGTGTAAATATAGTGAATGACTATGTATTGTGCAAAGCAGGGAAATCTTGACTAAAAAGAAGAGATTCATATGAGGACTTGAGCAAAACATATGACAAACAGACTCCACTGACACAACATGCCACATGGCGCAGTCACCTGAAGAGCTGTGTCTAGGAAGAAACCTCTGAATTATTTTTAGCAGGGCACAGTATGGGGTTATTCATTTCCAGTCTTCTGTCAGGTGAGTGCTGTGACAGAGCAACATCTGTTGCAACATACACACCCACGCACACATCTCAGAAAAGAAGAGGCTCATCTATCCCTTGCCTGTTCTCGTCTGATCCTGCCCTGCAGCCATCTGGCCTATGGGACACAATCTCTCACTGAAACACACACACACACACACACACACACACACACACACACACACACACACACACACACACACACACACACAC